>CAUYRT010072098.1:0-12169 GCA_963574885.1 Lepilemur ruficaudatus
GTCTCAGGTATCCCTCCTTCTGACCCTCGTCCGATATATACTTGTCTGCTTGCTTAATTCTCCCGCTTTCTTCTAAAATCTGTCTTTTTTGCGGAGACACTCTGGCTGGCAGCTTTACTCGTCCGCCATCTTTAATTCTCTCCAGTGTTTCACATTTTATTGTTTATTAAGTGAGTCGTCCTGGATTTCTTCCTACCTTGCTGGCTACTCTGTCTTTTATTTTCAGGCTAATTCTCCTTTACCTAGGAGAATTCCAAGTCAATATTGGAATTCCTCAACACCTGTTCCTTGGTCCTCTTCTTGGTATATATTTCTCTCCCTAATTGATTTTGTGAACTAAAATAAAATCTTAAGGCTCCCCCTGCCACTGCTGACTGAATGGACTCCCTCTTGGCCAAGGGGATATCCTAAAACTAAATTGCCTGCCAGGAGGAAGGAGGTCAGACATGCCTCATCATGCCCCCCTCCCTTCTTGGAGAAATCCTTTATAACCCATTAAGAGGCCTAAAGGTATGCAAGACAAACCTGCAGCCCCTCAATTTACACAACAACTACATGTGGGTGGTTCATCTCTGATTAACAGACCTCCTTATCTTAAAACATTCTGAACCTTTAGAAAAAGCTACATGTCTTTAACCAATTAAAAGTCAAAGAATCTTTAAATCCACCTATAAACTACAAGCACTCCCCCCTTCGAGATGGCCCACCTTTTCAGGCCAAACCAATATATTTATTCCACGTATTGATTTATGACTTTACCTGTAACCCCTGTCTCCCTGAAATGTATAATACTAAACTGTAACCCAACCACAGTGAGTCCACTTGCTCAAGGTTCTTGGGCATGGCTCCGGGTCATGGTCCTCAAATTTGGCTTGGAATAAATCTCTTACAGAATTTTGCTTTTTTTCCATTGACAATTTCATCTGTGCCATCAGTTTCAATGACCACTTTTTTGCAAATTATTCCCAAAGTGTATTTCCAGCCCAGAACTCTCCTCTGAGATTAAACCCAAGCATCCATCATCTCTTGAATGTCTTAAAGGCACCTCAAATACATCATGTTCAAAACAAAACTCAGGAGCTCTCTCCCTGGTAATGAGAACTTATGGTTACCTTCCCAGCATCCATTTCCCTGTTTCTTACAATAGCAGTATCCTAATTTCCTTTGAGAACTTCCCACTCTTAGGCAATCTGGTCTCCATGAGGTTTTAACCCATCCTCATCCACAACTCTAGCCAGTGTGATTATTGGGCTGTGGGCCTATAATCCAATCAGATCGAGTCACAGTGCTGTCTTAGCTGGGACTCCTGGAGAGAGAAGCCCTTGTCCTATCTCTGTATGGTGGTGTGAGTATATAGTCATCTTGCTTCCACAAGTGGCCAAAGGTACCCAAGGGAAGCAGAGATGAGAGACTAGTTCCTGTCATATTGCTTGACCCCTAAAAAAGTCATGCCACCCATGAAGCTGATTTACCTTTTTTCCCCTAGTACATTAATCAACCAATTCCCATTTTGTTTAAGCCAATTTTTGTTAGGTTTTCTATCACTTGGATCATAAAGAACTTTAACTGATACTCCCTGCTCTATTCCTAATCTTCCAGAGTCCCCCAGTTCAATGAATTATGTCTTCTTCATCCATCCAGCTAAGAAAGTCACAGTCATTTCCAACACCTTCTTCTCCCTTGCCTTCCACATCCAATCTGTCATCAGGTCCTCCTGTCAATTAAAGACCCTAAATACTTCTCAAATCTGTCTGTTTCTCTCCATTTTTATTGTTCCCACTCTATCCCAACTATAGTAACGTTTGCTGGACTAGTAAAACCCACTAACCTACTACCCTCACCTACCCTTGTCTTCCTTCCACACTGTAGCCAAAATTATCTCTTTGAAATGCTAAACTATTAATTTCACGTGTTGAAAACACTCAATTATTTTCCATTGCTTTTAAGACAAAGACAAAACTACTTAACATGGTGTCTCTGCCTGACTTCCTCCAAAACAGCAGGACACAAAAGCTTGCCAGTACATAGTTTTATTTGGGAAGTGACCCCAGGGAGCAGGAGTCATAGGTTAGGAAAAGCAAGCAAAACAAAGGACGAAATTAATAAGGAAGTTGACCATCACTGTGAGCAACTGTAACCCATTCTGTACAGAACTTCTGGGAGACCATGGGGAATGCAGCTCAGAAAGGCACCCCAGAGAAAAGGAGGGGAAGCATTTACCCATTGACTTTCAACCACCAAAGCTTGAGAGTTGCCACATGGATGCTAACTCTGTAGTACTTCCAAGTTGTTCACATGTGGCTGTCAGTGGTCTTCTACAAAGGCCCCAGGTCTGGGGACCAAAGAAGCCCCAAGCACAACTGGGATGAGATCAGCACAGAGTCAACAGAAGCTGGCGTGGCACTGTTCATCATAGCTCAGGCTGGCATTAGAATAAGATTGATGTGATGCAGCACAGGTGTCTGATATCATGCACGGTCTGGCCTCTACCTACTTCTCCAGCTTCCTCCCACTGTCTGACTTCATTCAAACCACACTATCCCTACAGCTCCTGGATTCCACATGTTCTCACCCACCATAGGGTCTTTGAACATGTTGTATTCACTGCCTGGACCACTCTTTCCTTTCCTCTTCATCTAGTTCCCACTACTCATTCATCAGAACTCAACTCAAGCATCACTTCCTCTGGGAAGCCTTCCCTGACTGTGTCAAATCCATCTGTAATGGGCATTCACAGTTCCGTGTGCATCTCCTCTCAGGCACATATGAAAGTTGCAGTTGTCCACTTGTGAGATCATTTGAGGTCGTCTGACTCCCCCTGGACTATAAGCAACATGAGGAAAACCATAGAATCCCCAGAATTAGCACAGTGTTTGGCATATGAAAGATACTTGATAAACCATAGTTGAAAGGATAAACAAATTTATCTTTTTATTCCTATTAGTATCTGGAACATCTAGGTGTTCAAATATTTTTAACATAATGAATGAAGCTAATACTTTAAAAAGCAGAAATGTTACTTTCTGGAGGAATTTATTTAACTTTCACTGAATTACATTCTATTTCTTAAAATTGCTATAGTGAGACTCCTCCCTTGGAAGCCCTAGGGTACCAAGGCTAGATATAGGACACTATATATATTTCCGTTTTTTGCGTATAATAACTGTAAACAGCAACTGAATTCCCCCCGAAAGAATAGTTGAGAAAGAAAAAGTAGAAATCATCAATGTAGATAAGAAAGCTTCATTGTGAACCAAGACAGGAGTGCTAGCTAAAAAAAAAGCAGATATAGGTTATTGACCACAGGGAGAGGAAAATTTGTTGATATGTGAAAACAAACTCCCCAGAATCACTGTGAACTCTCCCTTTCAGCCAGCAACATCAATTATGATTATTAAGTGCCTGCTCAGCTGCTGTGCAGTGGAAGAGGCAGGGAGGTTTGGTAGCTAGGCAACAAGCTGGAAACTCAAAGGGTAGGAGTTGTGATTCCAGCTCCTCCATAAAAGTGATAAGTGGCCTTGGGTAAATTCCCCCTGCCTTGTTTTCTTCACCTGAAAAATAGCACTATCAGTTTGCCTTTCTGCACAGAGGAAAGAAAAACAGAGAGAATCATATACTACAATTGTAGCAAAATGAGCTTATGGGGCCTGGGGATTAAAGAACACATCAGGGATCAACGTTTCACTCAAATCACTACTTTATTACTAATGGTTTGAGCTGAGCATTCTGTGCCTCAGTTTATCCATCTAGAATAATTCATAGAAAATGGTCAGGTCCTGACTTAAAATACAAATTAAAAGGTATAATTTTTATTTCTATGGGATTTAGGGGAAATTTTTCATAGAGGAACCTCTTCCCTAAAGTGCCCTTGGAATTTCTCAAATACTCCTTGCCCACCTTTTTTGTCCAAGCTCCAACACTTTGTTTACTTCCCTATTAAAAGTCCAGGTTGTCTTGTGGCCTATTTTTTTAATATGTCTTACTCATCTGTGAACTCCAAAAGAACTGAACCACATATTCAAATCTGAATCTTTTACACCAGCTTTTTATACAGAGTGGGTTCTCAATAAATGCTTGTTGGAAGCATGAATTAAAAATGAATCAATGAACAGGAAAGAATGAACCAACTGACCTTCTTGCACATCAACGGACCCTTCCCCATTTCCCCACTCTGTTCCCACCTTCCCCGAATGATGACACTGCATTGACTTTGAGAGAGGGCAGTCACAAAGGGCAAGGAGTCTAGAAAACCAGTAAGGGAGGTAGGCTTTCTAAGTGTGAGGGATGGAAAGAGGAGGGAGAAGATAACTTGCAAAAACAGAAGTGTGGAATTTCTTGCAGAGACCATGGAAATCCCACTGAGAAAAGAGAAATGCTTGGATGAAGAATAGAAATGGTGCAAGACAAGAGAGAACTGTTGAGACCTTGAGGTTGGGGGTAAGGCAGGAACCTGAAGCCTGTAAATGCACCTGGGTCACCCTATTCTTCTGTTACATGGCCTTTGCATGTGGCTACCCCTCAGGGTTGAAGGGGGTGCTGGCACACAGCTAACTCAAGACAGAAGAACTCAATTCATCTTTGGTTTCTTCTCCAGTCTGTTTTTTCTGCATAGGGTGCAAAACTATCTTTGGGGGAAAAAAATTAGCTGGTAAACATGAGTTTTCCCGGCAGCACTATTCACAATGGCCAAAAAATGGAAACAGCCTAAATATACATCAATGAATGAATGGATAAACAAAATGTATTCTATCTACGCAATAGAATATTATTCAGCCATTAAAAGGAATGCAGTACTGATGCATACTATAATATAGATGAACCTAAAAAACATCAGCCTAAGTGAAAGAAGCCAGTCACTAAAGGTTATACATTGTATGATTCCATTTATGTGAAACACCCAGAATATGTAAAGCCATAGACAGAGAAGGTTGGCAGGAGCTGGGGGAGAGCAGCAAATAGGAAGTAATTGCTTAATGGGTATGAGGTTTCATTTTGGGGTGATGAAAATGTCTTGGAACTAGATAGAGATGATGATTACACAACCCTGTGAATGCACTAAATGCCCCTGAATTGTGGGCTTTAAAATGGTTAATAATTTTATGTTATCTCAATTTTACCTCAATTTAAAAAAAATAAGCTAGTGGGAAATACATCTATTTTGAATAAACCCATGGTTGGAGTTTAAAATCTTCCATTTTATGGAGATAGAGGTAGTTAAAGCAAAACTAAGGCCTCTTCCAGCTTGCAGGCAAAGTCTGGGGGGTGGGCCTAGAAGAAAGGATGGATGGATGGAAAGAACATGAGCAAGGTGAATGAAGAGTCAGGTGAAAACACCTACCCGAAGCGGCTTGTTTGCTGTGTGCAAAGGTCAGCTAAAAACAGCTGATCTGTATGGAAGTTGTTAAAGAAATTGGCAAACGGCCCTGACCCTTTGCACAAGTCCTTGGAAATAAATACGGGGAGAAACTTAGCTGAGGAGGCCATTTTATCCTTCAGACTTTGGCCTCTCCTATCCTTTTCTCTCGAAACACTACCAAGCTCAGGAGCGAAAAGCAGCCGCAACATCAAAGTGCCACTGATCATCCCCTCCCAGCTCTGTAGTAGGAAAGTTATCCCTGATGCTCCTATATCTTCCTTAGCTTTCTCCTTCCTTCACACAGAATGTAAACTCCAGGAGGGCAGGGACTGGTCTGTCTTGCTCACTGCCATTTCCCAACACCTAGCAAGGTGTCTGACGTGGTGTAATTACTGTTATGCCCTCCAATCCATTCTCCACCCTGTGACAAGTGATCTCTTCAAAGACAGAATTTTTCATGGATTCCCTCCTCCTGCTTTAAACCCCCAATGGTTTCATGTTGTTCTAGAATAAAGACAAAATTTCTTACCCTGAATTTAAGGCTCAGTATAATCTAGCCTCTGCCCATCTCACCCAGCTCACCTTGCATCTATCTGTCCCCCTGTGTGCCCCAAGCCTGAGGCCTACTTTCTGTGAAGTCCACCACACTCCTCTGTTACGTGGCTTCTGCATGTACTACCACTCTGCCTTTCCTCACTTCAGCCTAATTAACTCTTACTCAACCTTCTCTGTGGCAAAGACTGTTCCCCCACCAAGAATCAATTCTCACCTTCCTTTTACCAATAGAACTCCCTAGAAAGCTGTCACTACTGACATCTCCCAGCCCACCTCCTAGTAGCGAGGTGTGGCCATGGGATTAAGCTCTGGCCAAGTAACAATGATGTGTAGAGCTTCCACGTCACCTCTTTTTTTTTTCTTCCCTTTCACCCCAAGCTTGTGTGGGATTAATTTTCCTAAAGCCTCCACTTGGACTGCCTTGCCCTAAGCCCCAAAGTTTTTTCCTTTTTTTTTTTTTTTTTGAAATAGGGTCTCACTCCATAACCCGGGCTACAGTGCAGGGGTGTCATAGCTCACTGCAACCTCAAGTTCCTGGGCTCAAGCGATCCTCCCAAAGCGTTAGGATTACAGGCATAAGCCACCGTACCAGGCCTCTAGAAGTTCCTTTTATTTTTTTTTATTTGGGATTCTGGCTCGAAGTCCCACGGAGACCACCAGCTCTCCCTGTCCATCCTCAACCTCAGGCTTGTCCTCAGCGTTCCTGCCTCTGCCCTGTTATTTTCTCCTTAGCATCCTGGGCAGCAATCTCTGTCTCCCCTCCCCTTCCCACCCTCCTCGCTTCATCTCCTTCCCCCTCCCCAAGGATTTTACCTTGAAGTCGGGAACATTGAACTTGGTATTATAAGACAGGTTGGACTTGGAAGATACGGTATTCATCCTCTCCAGAGCTTGTAAATTTTCCTTATCGCCAGGGGCAGAAATTAACCAAAACTCCCATGTGCTCCCAGTCTTCTCTAATCCGTGCACTCCTTGCCGGGCCTGGCGGGTAGTTCCCGGGCCGCATCCGGCGCTCACCTCGAGTCAGTCTGCTGGCTGAGCCCTGCGCGCCCACACCTGCCCACACTTCCCCACGCCGTCCCTCCCTTGAATCGCCTCCCCGAAGCGTTTCTGGACAGCTGGGCCGGCAGCGGCAGGCGTGGGGCAGAGCGCATGTCCAGCTCCCAACAGGCGGCGGCTTCTGCTCTAGAAGTTCTTGACCATGTGACTCCACACTCCCTATCTGACTTTCCACTGGTCCCCTATCTTCTTAAGGATTCTAGACTCATCAGACATTTTGTTTTCTTCTAAACAGTCCATATGATTTTCCGCCCTGAGCTTTTGTTTATTCTCACTCTCATCCCCAGCCCTATCTCTACCCACTGAAATCCTTCCCGTCTTTTAGGACCCATGTCAAACATCTCCCACTGTGCAGGCCCTGGAGGACACTCTACCACTGACACTGCCATGGTTTGGTGAGGTTTAAGAGCATCCACTTTTATCCAGCTGTCCTCCCAGCCCTTCCTAAAGCCAGTTCTCCTAGCCAGGCTTTCCCCTGGGCCATTGGGATATGATGTAAGAGGCACCTTGGCCCATGACACTAGCTGTCCATGTTGGAGCCTAGAGGCCAGGAAGCCCCCATTTCCATGCCTGCTGCCAGCACTCTTTCCTCTCCTACTCCAGGTACTGCCTAGAAAGTTGCTGGGGGAAAAGGCAGACGAGTCTCCTCTCTGCACTTACCCCCACCCCAGGTCACCTCTTGAAAGCTATTTCTTTCTCCCCTGCTCCTGGTTCAAAATACCCACAGGAGCAGGCTTGGAAGCCAGGTGCTGAGGATGGCAGATCTGTCCACCAACTTTGAACTGCTCACCTTGTACTGTCATATGAGAGAGAAAGAAACTTATATCTTATCGAAGCCATGACAATTTAGCAGCTTTGTTAAAGCACTTTAGCTTGTATGTATCTTAACTAATCTATACCTCAACAGAGTCGTATCAAAGCCTTTCCCTGTTCAATGTGACCAGTTTGGATCTTTCTATTGTATGTGTTTGCAAATCACCCTAAATCTCTTATTTCTATTGCAGCGTATTTTAACTGCTTGTGTGTCTGTGTGTGTGTGTGTGTGTGTGAGAGAGAGACAGGGAGAGAGAGAGAGAGAGAGAGAATTTTTTTTAATGCCTGCCTCCTCCTCTAGATTATAAGCCCCTCAAAGGAGGAAGTCCTACCTGATTTACCATACAAGCCCCAGGCCCTGTGTCTGGCACACAGTTTTTGCTCAATTTTTATGTTTACAGTCGATTCATTAATTATTCAAATAATAGCACCTCTTTAAATAGGAATAAGATGATATATAACCTTAAGTGAAGCACTAGTGTTGAAGGAAAAAAAATCCATTAAACAACTTTAGAGAAATTGGCCTTGCTTGATCTGTGCTCTCTGGTGAAGATAAGTCTAGACTAGGTCATAAATAGCCAGGAAATGAGATTACACTTTGACTGATTCCCCTTTATTATTTTCACTATTACGTAGAACGGTCCCAAATAATATAGTTATGGCCCAGAAGCATTCTGATGCTTCAAATATAACTGTCATTCCTGTAGAGTAAGTTCCAGAAATGTTTGTATATTATCAAAATTAAGTTTCAAAATGAGCTACAGTATCTGGGAAAAGGGGATAATAATATTTCACAGAAACTAATTGGAAACTTGTTTTGAAATAAAGTAGTTATTATTTCCATCATGGAGAGATGAAAGCAAAGAGATTTCCTTTTATCTCACCCAGGCTAGTATCTTACATTATTTATTCAAACTAAAATTAAAACCTGGCCAAATCCTACTGAGGCATTGCCTATCAGTTAGAGATTATTCTTCTGGAAATGAACTTTTGTTCACAAATTTCATTATGCAGTTACAAATTACTATTATTAAAATGTAACATATAAAACTAAATTGTCTTTTTTCTTTCCTGGCCATGCATGAGGTTCACTTTCCTATGTGGTATTATTCTTTTCTTCTAGACATAGCAGCATGCTTTCCCTCTGCCCATTCATTGCCCAAGTGTCCAGAGAATCTCACAAAACCCATTCCACTGTCCTGGTGACCTCCCTGGGCTCTCCACTAAGTCCTGCCCCTCCATGCCATTTTTATTGTCCCACCCTTTGTACCCCCAGGAACAAATACCAAGGAATGTTCTCCACCTTGTGACCTTGCCAAAACCCTTTTTCACTTTTTCTACAGACCCAAACCTCAGGCAAAGTTGCTACCTGGAGTGTGTTGTTCACCCACTTTCAGGTTTCCGAATCCCTAACTTTGAAGCTCTTTCTTGCCCATCCCCAGGCCGTCCCACATCCTATTCACTTTGCCTGGAATGCTCTTCCTTGTTCCCTGATTGCCTGACTCCAACTTGTCCTTCACGTCTTAGCTTAGAAATAAATTCCTTCAGAAATATTTACCTGACCTTACTCCCAGCTACTGGGGCAAGTGCATCCTATGTGTTGCCATGACACTCTTTACTACATAGCACTTGCAACTTTTTCTTTTTAATTTGCTCTACCTCCTACTGAACTGTATGCCCCAGGAGGGCAAGAATTAGGTTGTGTTGGCTCACCATTCTATCTCCAATACCCAGCACAGTGATGGGCGCATAGCAATTGATCAATAAATGTTTCATGAGTTTTGAATTTAGATTCTACTCTAGAATCTGGCCCCTGGGAAAACCAATCCCCTATCCAAATACCAAAGAAAGACTCACTATCTTCAGGCTTTCCTGGCATTAACTTTGTGGTTAACCAGGGTTCTCTTTGGTTCTTTGTCTTAAAAACTCTAATTTCTCCTCTGTTCATGCTCTTCTACCCCTGGAAGGTTCTGCCTAATGTGCCCAGGGTCTTCTCTTCTGGTCAATCTTTTTGAATCATGTTCATTAAACAGTTTTTAAATGTGGTCCTATTTCTTGGGTTATTCACATCCATATCCCATATCCTGTACATCGAGGCCACCCTTTGCTTTTTTTCTCACATTCCAATCTCCTTTTTAGCTCTCTCTAGCTCAGCAAGGACTTAAGCCTGGTATGCACTTGTTAAGAGGGGACAACGAAAAGTCTCTAGGCACTGGATAGATTGTTGCACAAGATAAAAACTTTAAGAAATTTCCAATGTTACTTTTCATGCATCTACATGAACTCTGCTCTTAATCCTACTCAAAGTTTCCCTTTTCCCCAGGACAATGACAGTCCTCTATCTCCCAACTAAAACAAAACAAAACAAAAAAAGCCTCACACCCAACCCCTGAAATTAATATTCTAATCAGCTCAATATAATAGTTTTTGTCTCCGCTTAGATGCTGCCAATAGCTACTTTTTCATCACAGGTTTCTCAGTTTATGTTTTGTTTGTTTGTTTGCTTAAGAGAGATAGAAATACAGGCAGGTTTTCCCAGGAGAAAGTCAATCAGATCATTTTTTCGCAGGTTGCCTAAAGACTGTCAGATCAATTCAGCAATTTGTCTCTCAGATATATTCAATTAAAGAATATATCCCTTGATATTTGTACTAAAATATACTAAGTCAAAACATCATATTAGTTAACAGAAAATTGTTTTGATATATGCAATAAAAGGGAATTGAACACATTATTTCCAAATCAATCCCACCACATAAAGTCATCCAAATATAAGTACAACAAGTCACAACGAACTCCTCTCATGGTCTTGCACTCTGCTTTACATTTGTTCCGATAGAACTCAATGTGTTGGGTGTGCACACCAAGAGGTGACATGAAACAAAAGTTGGAATCATTATGATTAACTGGAGCAAGTTGGAAAACAGGGACAGGCTGAATGTTATCATACACAGCCATGGATCAGAGTGAATGGTTAAACCAGGCTGAACTACACATTGCAAAATAGGCAGCAATTTCCAAATAACCAGTAGCTGATTGATGGGTAGTATCTATGATACCAAACACCCATATGTCTCTCTCTGGAGCAAAGCCATGATAATATTTAATTTTGACTGACCCACAGGGATAAATGTTCAATTGATCTAGACTATCCTGGTTCACATCTTGGCTACATATAAAGAAAGGCACCGATGGCTATTGCTTTTCTTTGCTTTTATTGTTTGCATTGTTTAAGGTATGAAGGGATCAATAAATAATATCTCTCCCCTTCTCAAGAATCTATTGAGAAACAAGACAAAGGAGACAAATAGAGATCAAAATATCAGCTTTATTATTATAACTGATAAGGCTGATTAGAGAATTTAGCTGAAGAATTGGGCACAAATGGACTCGCTAATACTCCTTTTCAATTAGTCAGATTTATCCACTGGCCCCAGGCATCACTGGAATACTGTAGGACCCTTCCCACTGAGGAACTGGCTGCTTCTGTAAGTTTCCAACATGTGCCAGTATCCAGTAGATAGGAGAGCTCCAAGAAAGAGAGAAAGGTCTGAGTTAAGTAAGTTTAGTTCTTTCTCTAATCAAAGAAGGCCAGGAGTGTGAGGATTGTCACACCAAAGGAAACCCATCATGAAAACATAAGTGCAGGGGGATAGACAGTCTTTCCATACAGCAACCAATCAAATTTTATTAATGTTTACACCAACAGCCCCAATATGGTCCAAAGATCTGATAGGCTCATGGTTCCCATAATGATTCCAAGTTTACCTTTTCGGACACTTGGGAAACAGTATTTTAGGATTCCCACGGAGTGTTATGGATTTGTTTGGCCTCCTCCAGGACCAAGAGAAGTTTTTCCTTAAGCATTCAAACTAAGCCAGAAGGCTTGGAAATGAGTATACTGGTTACTCGGATTCTCTGATTAAGAAGACAGTCATTTTTTGTGTATTTGTTTCAAATCAGATTCAGCTGAGTCTGCAAAGTACATTCACTCACTTTGCTGCTGCCATGAGCATATTAAATGTAATGTCATATTTCTTTGATGATTCATGGTCTTTGAGAACCTCACATCATCATTATTTATCAGTTCTCACTGTTCGGGGCTAGATACACAGAGAGAAAAGATACAAAGAATTGGATTGAGTTTGCCCTAACCATAAGACAAACTGTGGCTTACCAGGGATCTCTGGTATGTCCAGACTGAAATAAATACTAACGATGATAAGAATGTATTAGAAATGGCGGAGAATTAAAGATGGCGGACGAGTAAAGCCGCCAGCCAGAGTGTCTCCGCAAAAAAGACAGATTTTAGAAGAAAGCGGGAGAATTAAGCAAGCAGACAAGTATACATCGGACAAGGGTCAGAAGGAGGGATACCTGAGACCA
>CAUYRT010072100.1:0-21309 GCA_963574885.1 Lepilemur ruficaudatus
GTGTGTGTCTGTGTGTCTGTGTGTGGTTTTCTAGTTATTCTCAGTGTGCGTTTTGGTCTGAATTACCTGGTGCACCATCATGGGAAGTAGCTGTATTTGCTTATATCTTATTTGCTCACCTCTCAGTTTCTGAGAATCCAACAACCTGCAAATGTCCCCATCCTGGGCGATTTATGAGGGGAGTGTCTGCTCTCCGCGCCTCTACTCCCACGAGTAAGGACTTTTCCCAAGCACACTCCGTCTCTCTGCCCTGTCCCTTTCTCTATCCAGAGAGAGCAGGTGTATCTTTGCAGATGCATGTATTTTTGCTCTTTTTACGTTTTCTGTGAAGTTATATGTTATGCAAAATTAACGCTGCTACTCTGCCCGCCTTCAGCTTCACATGTGTGTGGTACTTTATTTCCCTTGCCTGTATCTTTAGCCTTTCTGGACCCTTTTAAATACAAATCTGGCCAAGAACACACTGGGTCTCCTTTGCTGGTTTTAGAATCTGAGAGTCTCTTTTCTTTTGATTAATGAGTTTAAACCATCTCTACCTATGCAATATTTGCACACTTTTATTTGTAAATTGTTCTTTTCAACTCTTTCTCTTTTTCTGTCTTGCCTTGGATATACATATTTATTCGACTGGTTTCAAAGCTATTTATTTTTATTATTGCTACATACAAATTGTTAGAACCTAATATCTACTTATTTCTCCTGTAAATGTCTGAACCATCAATATCTATGTCTTTAACGTCTTCCCCTGCACAAGGTGAGAAACATAACATTCACATCTGTGGTTACACCTTGCATGGCGTCTTAGTTTTCCATTGCTTATAACACTTCATCCCAAAATTTGGCAGATTAGAACCACCAACATTTTTTGTCTCCTAGAGTCTGAGGATGAGGGATGCAGGCACAGCTTAGCCGAGTGCCGCGGGTTCAATGTCTCACACGGCTGCAGCCAGGGTGTCTGCTGGGGTTCAGGTCATCTCATAGATGAGGATTTGGTCCCCAGGTCCTCCCATATCTGACACAGAGACATCAGTTCCTTGCCACACGGTCCTTTCTGTGGGGCGGTTCCTGGCACGGCAGCACGACCCCTCAGAGTGCGTGAGCAGGACACAGGGCCCCGGACAGAAGCCGCAGTCTTCATGCAGCCTAACCTCAGAAGAGATGGCCGCACATGGGCAGAGCCCACTCTTTGAAACGCGTCACTAGGTCCAGCCCACATGCAGCGTGAGGGACGCCCAAGAGCGTGATTTCCAGGGATCGCTGGGTTTCTTGTCACCGTGGAAGAGTCTGCACGGCCTGGAGAGCTGTGTAAAGGGGGCTGCACGTACACACTGCTGTGCCTGGCCTCCCCCACTTGTTTTAAGTCTCGTCCATGTTGCTCTGAGTATGAATAAATTCCTGCTCCTGCTGAGCGGTGTCTGTGCACAGTGTCCACAGTCCCCTCATCCCTTCTGCTACTGACGTACAGGTGGGTTGTTCTATTTTTTGGCTACTATGAATAGAGTTTTGATGAACTTTCATTTACAAGTCTTTGTGGGGAAATACATTTGCTTTCATCCTGGGCAAATACCTAAAAGGGGAAAGGCTGCATCATATAGTAGAGGAGTGTTTAACTTTTTACAGAACGACCAAACTCTTTCCCATTGCACCGTTTAACACTCCAAGTAGCAGCGTGTGCATGTTCCATTCCTTCGTACTCTTCCCAGCACTGAGTATGGTCCGTCTTTGCACTCTAGCCAGTCTGGCAGATACGGCATCAGATACAGTGTCTCGTTACGGCCTTAATTTGCATTTCCCTAACACTTAATGCTGTTAAGCATCTTTTTTTGTGCTTATTTTCCATCTGTACGTCTTTGGTGAAGTGTGCAAATCTTTTCTCATTTTTTAATTGTGCTGCTTATTTTCTTACTGAATTTGAGAATTCTTTCCATGTTCAGGACACAAGTCTTTTATCAGAGATGCTTTGCAAAGATTTTCTCTCAGCCTATGGCTTGTTTTTCTTCATTCTCTTAACGGTGTCTTTAAAAAGAATAAGTTTTTCCTTTTGAGAAAGCCCATTTTATCAATTTGTTCTTTTATGGATCATCCTTTTGGTTTCACATCTAAGAAATCCTGCCAATGTCACAACTAATTTCTCTAATGATTTCCTCTAGGAGTTTCACAGATTGAAGTTTTACATTGTTTAGGACTCATCTTGAGTCAATTTTTGTATATGATGTGAGGTATGGATTCAAGTTTTTTCCCTTGCATATCCAATTTTGGCAGCACCATTTGTTAAAGAGATATCTTTTCTCTGACGTATTGCTTCTTGACCTTTTCCGAAGATCAGTTTTCTGCATATGTTTTGGTTTATTTTGGGGATGCTCCAGTCTCAGAAACTGATCCATCTTTTATCATTAGTTTAATACCATACTGTTTTGATTACTGTAGCTTTATAATTATTCTTAAGATTAGGTAAGGTTAGTCTTCCAACTTTGTTCCTTTCTTATCAAAGTATCTTATCTTTTTGTTGGGGAAAAGCTGTTTTGGTTTTGGGTTTTGGGTTTTTTTCTATTCTGTATCTTTGGCATTGCTGTGTGAATTTTAAACACAGTTCAATGGTTTCTTTTAAAAAATGCCTGTTGGGATTTTTCTTCAGATTGCATTGAATTCATAGGTAAACTTGTGCGGAAACGACATCTTAAAAATCTTGAGTTTTCTGACCTGTAGACAGAAGATATCTCTCCACTTATCTAGGTCCTTCTTTCTCTATACATAACATGTCTGTGTCTGTCTGTCTGCCTGTCCATCTGTCTCTTTTTGGCTTCAGTTAAGATTTTCTCTGTATCACTGCTTTTGAGCAATTTGAATATAATGTGCCTCCACGTGGTTTTTTTAAAATGTTGCTTGTGCCAGGGTTCATGGAGCCTCCTAGATGTGCGAGCTCATAGTTTTCTTCAAGTTTAGAAAATTTTGGCCATTATATCTCTAAAATTTTTTTGTCCCCCAGTTTGGGAATTTCAAATACCCACAAATTAAGCTGCTTGAATGTACGCACACTCACTAATGCTATTTTAATTTTCTACACATACCTGTTTCCCTCTGTGTGTCCTTTCGGAGAGTTTCTATTGTTGTGCCTTCAAGTTCACTAATCTTTTCTTTCATAATGTGTAATATGCCGTTAATCCCTTCTGGTACATTTCTCATCTTAGACACTGTAGTTTTCATCTCTAGAAATTCTATTTGGCATTTTTATATCCTTAATGTCTACACTAAACTTACGGAATATAGTTACAGTAATTACTGAAGTATCCTCCTCCACTGTGCTAACATTGTGTCAGTTCTAGACTGGATCTGCTTCATTGCTTATTCGTGCTGTTATACATCTAGTTATTTTGCTATTTGCATACCTGGTAACTTTGATTAAATGCCAAATATTGCATTTGACATTGTTATGTGCTGGATACTCTTGTATTCCTGTAAATATTCCTGAAATTTGTTCTGGGATGCAGTTAAGTTACTTATTAACAACTTGAGGCCCTTGGTATTTGCTTTATAATTTGTTGGGTGGTTCCAGAGTAGAGAACTCAGTGTTAGGTAATTATTCCCTTCTACTGAGGCAAGATTTTCCTGAATACTGTACCCAATTTCCCAGGAGTTATGAATTTTTCCTGTTTGGCTGGTGGGAGCAAGTACTGTTCCAGGACCTGTGAGAAGACTGGCGCTGTGCTCTCTAATCTTTTCATATGGTTCTTTCTTCGGTATCCGGTAGTTTCCTTGCATGTCTGTGTCGGTCAACACTCTGCAAAATATTCAAGGGAAACCCTCTGTGGGTCTCTGGGGTTTTCTCTCTGCAGTTCTCTCCTCTGGCACTCTGTCCTAGCAACTCCAGCCACCCCACCTCCTGACTCTTAGCTCTGCCCTTCAACCAGGCAGTGCTCTGGGCCATGCCTCGGTGCCCTCCTCATGCCACACCTGAAACACTCTCTCCAGGAAGCGTGTCCCAGCAGTCGCAGGGCCCACAGTCTGTTTCCCACCTCCCAGGGATCACTGTCCTTCCCTGCCTGGTGCCCCATTTCTTAAAAACCATTATTTTACGTATCTTGTCTCTTTCTCCCTTTCACTTTCTCTCTCTCTTTCTTTCGGTTGTTTTAAGAGGAGGATAAATCTCATCCCTGTTACTTCATTCTGGCCATAGTGTATATCCACAAGTTTTTTAATTCATAGCTATTTCTTCATTTTCTACACTTCCATATCCTCTTCCACCTCTCAGGATATGTTCCAGCTCCCAGAGCACTTCCATCCATTCTAGTTATTGCTCTGCCTGTTCCACTTTTTGTGCTTCCTCCAGCAGAGGATGCTCTGACGGTTGTCCTTTCATGGTCTTGAGTTTCTCGCATGTCTGGCAATTTTCTCTTTGGGCTCAGTGGTATTCTCTGGAACAATCGGTTAACGTCTGACAGTGGGGAGAGTTCAGGCTCACTCTGTGCCTCCCAAGATCAGTGGGCAGGACGATCTCCGGGGAAAGTGCTCGCGCTTTGCAACCTCAGTTCCATCAGTCCCCATTTCTCCCTAAGGAGTCTGCCGGTAGGTCCACCCGGGTGCTGCTCTGCCTGTTCTCAGGAGCCGCTGCACCAAACTCTTGCCTTGGAGAGCGGGTAGGAGAGACCACACAAGGTGATCCAGCCACTGGCTCATTCTACTCTTGGCAGCTTGTCCACAGGGCCGTTTCTGCTGCTGCCCTGGTGGAAGGGTCCTCTGGCTGGCACTGCCATTCTCCTGAGAGGAGAGCACAGCACAGGAAAAGGCCCATTTGGAGCGGGGTAAGGAAGAGGAGAGGCCACACCTGGAAAGACGGCCCAAGTCCATGTCCCCGTGGTCATCCCTGACCCTCTCAGGCCTGGTCCCCTCCCCTTTGGGCCCTACTGCCGTTTTGCTGCTTGAGATGATGTTCGCAGCGGCTGTCGAGTGTTTCTGAGACATTCGTCACCACCTATCCCTCGTTGCGTCTGCAGGGTTGGGTTTGGGAGAAAGAGCCTGCTCTTCATCTCATGTAGCCTTTCTGCTTCCCTTGTAGATAACTTAATTATTTAATGACACGATTCTCTTGAATTATAATTCTAAACTTTTATTCATGATCGTGACTCCAGTTGGTAATCTGCAGGTAGAAAGTGTTCCAATTAGAAAATCAAATTAATTCTTTTTTTAAATAAGGAGAAAAAACTACTTATTTTATACTCCTGGGAAGTCGAAATTAGGTAGAATTCTTAAAATGAAAGGGACAATTATATCTCCCTCATTTATTTCATCTTCTCTTTTTTCCCTGTGTTCTCTGTTCCCTAAAGCCCCAGAAGTTACTGGGGGGTGGTGGCGAGTATTTCACATACCGCACTCCCTGCTGACACTCTGCCGTAAACCGAGCTGTTGGCACGGATTGTGGATTAGAATATAAAGCCCACCAAGTCAGGAAACTGGTATGGGATGTTTAGAAGATAAAGATGAGGCCTTCACTTCTATCTGTCTCATGTTGGTCAAGGTCTGATTCAAAGGAGAAGCAGGTACAGCAGGTGCTGTGGGCGCCTCCAGGTCTCCCCACCGTCCTCCTCCTCCGGGTCCCCATTCCACGTCTCACGCTAAACATTCTTCCTCATCCAGTGTTTAGTATGTTAGAATGTTTTTTATAAAATCCTATGATTCTTCTCAAAGATGAGCCACTGAGAATCCATGCAGGGCTGTGATTAGTTCCATCAAGGTGGCCACAAGTCAGAGGTCACTGTTTCAACTTAAGTAGAAACCCCAGGGTGAACAGGCTGGAATTCTGGTCTTCCTACTATCACAGTAAGGAAACAGTGAGTCTCCTTTTTAAAGGTTTTTAAGCTGTGGTTTGCTCATGGTGATTCTTTTGTTAGCCTGTTTCTTAGTGTCCTCATTTCTGCAGCCAGCTGACAGACTCTGTCCTAGACAAAAATTTCACAAAAATCATAATTTTGGTGAATTTGTGAACTTATTTTAGGCCTAGCTCCCAACAATGCATTCCCATATAAAAAGCTGATGATTTATCATGTGAAACTGAAGCACTGTACTGTATCTTAAAAATGCCATAAATCCTGGATCATTCATTATTCCATTTGGAAAGAATCCTCTGCGCAGAGGTTTGGCCGACATGGCAACCCTGTATCCCAGACGACAGCGACTCTAGGGACACAGGGAGCTGGACACTCACTGCTTTCGTCCTCCTAAGGCTGCAGGAGACGTAGGGAACGGAAGGTTCTGGCCGCAGCATTAATGTCAATAATAACAGGAGTTTCCCGTCACGACAACCCAAGATGACACAGAGATGGAGAAAGGAAAGTCACAACTGGTGGCTCTGCTACAGAAAAGGGGTTGTTAAGTAACTGTTGGACTTGCGATTACTTGCAATAAATAACTGCAGTGCTATCTTGCTCCAGGCCAAGCGAGCCCTGGCACAATCTCAGTGTCAACTTTAGAAGAAGCCATGAGTTGGACTGTCTAATAGTGGAGATGGTAGCGGTTTCTATGAGATGAAGAAGAATTAAGAAATAAATACAGGATAAGACCCCTAAATATTAGTAGGAAAAAAGACACTTGCGTTCTTGCAGCTCTGACCCTCCCTGAGGAAAGCATATTTGAAAGGAAGCACTCAGTAGGGGACAGCTGTCGGTAGACTCTTGCTTTACTGAGCATGAGCCAAAGTATTAATATTAGACACTCCCACGGTACCTAAACATGCAAACAGTAGGCTGGGAGAGACCCCCAGAAACAACGCCTTGTACTTATCTGGAACTTCACAGCTCACAAAGTGCTTTCACGCCTGCCTCGTCTGCTCCTCGAGAAGAGGTCTGTGGATGAGGCATCTTCCTTCTCCCTTTGCATCCAACCGAGGCCCCCGAACCTCTCAGCAGAGCAGCCCCTGCTCTTACACCTGGACCCGAACTCCTTTTGTCTTCCCCATACCGCCTCTTCATACCCCCAGTACAGTCTGTGGTAGCTCTTGTTTCCTCTCCTCACTAAATGTCCCCAAATAGTCATTTAAATAGATTTTCTTCTTTGTCACCTTCCACTGTTTCTTCAGCCCGTTCCTCACTGGCCTCTGCCTTTACTAGAATCAGGTTCCCTGCTGCCTCCTTGCTCCTGATTCAGTGGAACTTCTCAGTATTTATTTCACTCAACCTTTTGGCAGTACTACTTCCACTGCTCTGGAAAGAACAAGTTCCCTCCTCAGAGACACCCACGTCCAAAGATCTGTGACTCTGAGATTCTGGGGTCTGTGACTGTGTCCGGTGACATGGCAAAGGGGAGCTAAGGTAGCCGATGGGGTTACTGCTGGCAACCAGACAACCCTACATTAGGGACATTGCCCTAGGCTGCCTGGTGGCCTTGGTGCTGTCCCAAGAGTCCTGTAAGTGGAAGGAGGAGAGACGGAGAGAAGGGCCGTGCCCAGGGATGCAGCAACCTCACAAGCGGAAGAAAGCACCAAAGGTGTGAGCCACATCCTCCGACACACAGAAGCCGAAAGGATTCATCACCAGAGATGCACACGGCAAAGGGTACAGATGGAAGTTCTTCAAACAGATGGAGAAATGATACGAGAGAAAAACCTAGATGTACACAAGAGAATGAAAAGCACAGAAATGGTCAGCACGTGGGTAAACATAAAACATTAAACATTAAAACAAAAAAAAAAATCCCAGCACGTGGGATTCTTATCTGAATCCCATTAGAAGGCAGTTGTATTACGGAGCTCAGAACACGTACAGAGGGAAATGAGTGCTAGGGAGACTATGCAGACTAGACGGGGACACACATGTATGCTCTTGGTAAGTGCTAATACCGTACATTATGTGCTACATTATAATTTGAAAGTAGATTGTGATAAGTTTAAGATACATACTATAAACCCTAAAGCAATTACCCAAATAACGCATCAAAGAGTAATAGCTAAAAAGCCAGCAAAGGAGATAAAATAAAATTATAAAATATACTAAATTCATCCAAATAAAGGCAGATAAAGAAAGAACAAATAAACAGAGTGAAGATGAGTCAAAAGAAAACAAATAGCAAGACGGGTAAGCTTAAACCCTACCCTAGCAACAGTTAACATTAAATATAAATGGCCCACAATGGACTAGAATATAGAGCCCATAAACACACCCGCATGTACACGGGCAGCTGATTTTTGACCAGGGGCCAAGACAATTCATTGAGGAAAGGGCAGCCTTCAACAGATGGTACTGGGAAACCCAGATGTCCACAGGCAAAGGAATGAAATTAACTCACGATGGATCAAATATCTGAATGTAAGAGCCAAAACTATAAAATTCTTAGAATAAAATAGGAGAAAATCTTCATGACATTGGGTTTGGTAATAATTGCTTAGATATAACACCAAAAACTCAGACAAAAAAGAAAAAAATAGATAAATTGGGCTTTATTAAAACTAAAAACTTTTGTACATCAAAGGACAACCCACTGAGGGGGAGAAAATATTTCCAAATCATAGATCTGAGAAGGGATTAATATCCAGAATACATAAAGAGCCTTACGACTCAAGAACAAAAAACAACCCACTTTAAAAATGGACAAAGAACTTAAATAGATTTTTCTCTAAAGAAGATACACAAATGGCCAATAAGCACAGGAAAAAATTCTCAGCATCACTAGTCACTAGGGAAATGCAAATCAAAACCACAGATCACTTCATACTCATTAGAACGGCTGCTGTCAGAAAAACAGAAAATAAGCATTGGCAAAGATATGAAGAAATTGAACTTGCTGGTGGGAATGTAAAATGGTGCAGTCTTTGTAGAAAATGGCACTTCCTCAAAAAGTTAAACACAGAATTGCCCTACGGCCCAGGTACTCCACTTCCAGGTAGACATGCAAAAGAACTGAATGCAGGGACTCAAGCAGATACTTGCATACCAATGTTTGCAACAGCACTGATCATGATAACTGAAAGCTGGAAACAACTCAAATGTCTATCAATGGACAAACAGATAAACAAAATGTGCATATCCAGACAACGGATTATTCAGCCTGATGAAGGGGGGACATTCTGACACGCGCTACAATATGGATAAACCTCGATGACATCATATCAAGTGAAATAAACCAGACACAAAATGACAAATACTGTATGATTCCACTTACATGAGGCACCTAGTCAAATTCATAGAAACAGGAAGTAGAATAGTATTTATTGGAGACTGGGTGGGGGAGTTTTGAAGGGGAATTTGGAGTTATCGTTTATTAGGTACAGAGCTTCTGTCCGAGATGATGAAAAAGTTCTGGAAGTGGATACATTTATAGATTTGCGTATGTTCCCTGCATCTCTGGGATGAAGCCCACTTGGTTGTGATGGATTATTTTTTTTGATAAGCCTCTGAATTCAGTTTGCTAGGATTTTGCTGAGAATTTCTGCATCTATATTCATACGGGATGCTGGTCTGTAGTTTTCTTTCTTTGTTGCATCCTTTCCTGGTTTGGGCATCAGGGTGATGTTGGCATCAGAAATGTATTGGGGAGGATTCCGCCCTCTCAATGACTGCACTGCTAACAGGCACAGTGAACACTATTCAGATGATGGCACATTTATAGCCCCGATTCAGGCCATGTATCAAAAACACCTGTTCCCCTTAATATTTAGAAATTGAAAATTTTTTTTTAAATTTAAAAAAATACAGAACACTGTCAAGAGAGCCCAGGGCACCACATAAAAGGAAAGGGCCAGCATGCCGGCCACTGCCCAGGTGCGCCCCATGGAGCCCAGCCCTGCTGCTGCCCTTGCCCTGTGTCTACAGACACAGGGAACATTGATGCTCACTCCTTTCTGATTCTCTAATGCCACATGTGCAATGTTTTTGAGGCCCACTACATGGAGGAGTCTTTGCCACCTACTGAAGTTCAAAAAGGCAATGAAGGAGACCAGACGCCACCCCCAAGTAACCTACCAAATAGAGGGGCGATGAGACACACACACACATACATACACACACACGCACACAAAAATAAAGCAGTGGATGATAAGAACCAGGGAGAAAGGTGCTGACTTTGTGGCCCAGGATGGGCCTGAATGAGGTGATTTCTGCAAAGCAGTTAGTGCGGCCCCTAATGCATAGTTAGCGCTGGACAAGCAAAACCTACTCTGCGGTGAGAAGTGGGAGACGCAGCCCCGCAAAAAACGCAAGAGCAAACCCATCCGGTTCAGCGTGGGAGCCGCAGCCTCCTCTGAAGCCTCACGATACTAAACAGGCAAAATGTATTTCACACCATCAAGTGCCATCAGCAGCTCTTCTTGTGAACTCTGGGGTCTCCCGTCTTCCTCCTGGCAGGTTCTCTTCTAACACTTCTCCTCCTCCCCTGAGAACCCAGGAACTTCCCAGTCTTACATCCTGGTCACTGCCGTGCATGTCCCTGAGGGATGCATCAGGGCTCCTAGTGGCAGGCACACATCCTTGCCCGCTTTCTGCTATCTGGCGTAGAGGCAGGAGGTCGGCATCTTCAGTCTGAGAGCTGAGTACTTGCCCTTTGCACCTGAGCCAGGTGAAAACGCTAAGATCTCCAGCCCCAGCACAGAGCAGTTTTGCATGGGAAAGCAGGCTGGTGCAGGGCAGTTGGGTGGAGTACGCATCAGAACAGACGTGCACAAGAACACAGGGTGTTCAGAAAGCACTTAGCGGGCACCCGTGAATGGACGGACATGACGAGGAAGAGCACGTGGAGGCTGCACCGTGAATGGATGTGTAGCCCACAGTTCCTGGTTCCCACTCCACCTGCCAGGCCTGGATCCCTTCCCACGTTTCTGTGACTTGCCAGGGTGCCTCCAGCATGTTTGTGGATGGCCACTGGGGCCCATTCCTGCTCAGGACACAGCACTGCCAACCCCCATCCCCTTCCAGCCCACAGCCTCTGATGGGCAGTGCCGTGAGGCTGGGCCCATGAGCTCCGCTCAGCCCAAGAGCCCCAGCCCGTGCCGCATGCTTGGAGCTCAGCATCTCACGGCCTCCTCAGCCGTGGCGCTCCTTCCTCCTTCCGTTCTGTCAACAGCCCACAATGGCAGTAGCAGAAGCAGGGACCTCAGCCCAACGCACCGCTGGCCAGGCAAGCCCTCCCACAGATGGTCCCTGACTTGCAACGGCTCTGACGACGATTTTTTGACTTTACGATAGAACAAAAGCATGCAGTAAAAACCACACTTCAAATTTTGAATTTTTATCTTTTCTTGAGCTGGCAATATGTGGCATGACACTGTCATTATAAAACAGTCTTTGTGTGGATGTTTCGCCCAACGGTGGGCTCGTGTAAGTGTCTTCGCGTGTTTAAGGCAGGCGAGGCTGAACTATGACGTCTGTTGGGCAGGCGTATTAAATGCATTTTCAACTCACGATGGTTTCAGCTTACAATGGGTCTAGCAGGACGTGACCCACTGTGAAGTGAGGAGCAGCTGCAGAGTCAGACGCTGCAGAGAAATGAGAAGGTAAAGGGCGCATGAAGTCGTGACTGTAGCCACCACGGCTCCCTGAGGAGACAGGGCCGGCGCGTGAGAAAGGAAGGGGACAGAACGAAACGACACAAGATCCACAGTAAGTTCTGTGGCACAGTCCCCAGGGACAGAGAGGGAGGCTCGTAACAAAGACGTCTTGGACAGGGAGGTGGGAAACTAGACTCTGATCTCGGTTTGCCTGCAATTCTTCAGTAAAATCAGAAAGAATTGTCAAACCGCATTTGAACCTACCCAAATCGCCAGCGCTTCTAACCAGTGGGGCAGTGACACGGTGGCAATGCCGTGTATCTGCGATGCTCAGTGATGTATTTTTATTCATCTGTTTGGTTAGTTGCTAGTTACTTCTTCAGTGGTCACAGACCACCCTGAGAATCGGGTGAAAGCTACGAGTTCTCTCCAGAGAACGCCCCATGCGCACCGCCCCGCAGAACCCCGCACACGACTGACGGTTAAGCCATACGACAATCCCCGACACACGTTCATTTAGAACTTCCAATTTTTCAAAGTGCCTTCACTCCTTATATTTTACCTCACCTTTTTCTTTAGAATAAACGTATTTATTTATTCTAAGCAACTTGAGACCTCAAAACCTATACTCATTCAGGGTCTCAAAAATATAAAAGGAAGTGCATGTTGCCACCACCCTCAAGATTCTAATACGCAGGAAACCCTGGATTACCTCAAAACTTGCATTTCACAGTCCATACATCGGGCTGGAGGGGAAAACAGGTGGGAGGTGGGGTAGGGACAAGTTTGATTTGATTCCTCACCTGAAAACTATTGTCAGTTGAAAGTTTTTGGAACAATGAAAGTGAAAAAAGAAAACGAAAACCTGCTTTAGCCTCCCAGCCCCGTCCTGCGGGGCCGACCGCCCCTGATTCCCACCGGGCTCCAGAAGGAGGCTGCCCACAAGGCGATTGCCCCAGGGAGGAAACCACTCCAGGAGCTGAGAGCCTGGCCTTTGGGGTCCCAGGGTCACCGGCACCCCCTGCCGAGGCCCAGCACGGGGCTGGCGGAAGACGCGGGGGGTCGAGGGTCTCATTAACACCCCAGAGGAGGAGGAGGGCGGCTCCTTGGGAGACGGGCCCGGAGCAATTACAGGGTGGCCGGGATGAATTCAAAGGGGAATGATGATGGATTCCCCTCGTATCGGGAGCAATCAGCATAATTTATTTCCGAATCAGCGGCGAGACACAGAGGCAAGCACGCCTGACGCATGGCCAGCCAGTGCGACAGAAATTGTTTTTTAAGCAGTTGCCCTCTGAAAATATTACCCTCTCCCCGACACCCAGGATAATGAGCCCTTGATTATCTGTCAGGCCTGTGAAATCAGGAGTGGTTATCGAGGGTGCACGCGCCAGCCGGGTCTGCCCCTTCCGAGGCGTTCGCTTTTCTCTCTTTGGAATCAGCCTTTGTTCTCCTTGTGAATGCTCCTGCCTCTGCCCTTGAGGAATTTCTGTCTCCTGCCCTTTTGGGAAGCGGCCTTCTCTTCCCCGCATCCACTATACCGTGCCAGTTTGAAGTCACTGCAAACACAAGTCCCACGGGGGGACGCAGCCCCCATGGGGGCGGAGCAGACACTGGCGACCCCCTGCACGGAGCCCTCAGAGCTGGTGCCCTGGGCAGCGGCCACGCGCATCCCAGTTCTGCCCTCGCTCTAGGAAAGTGGACAGCGACAGAACAGGGTGGAGACGACAGGACACTGGCCGTCCCCTCCAGTACATTTTATCCAGCTGTGAAACACTGATAAGGAGCAGGGTGGAAGCTGCACTCTCCTCCTCTGGGGCACATCCTTTCGCCATGACACAGCGGCTTGCTTGAGCAAGTCTACGAAACACAGGGGTGGGTGGAGAGACGGGGGTGGCAAAGACGGCTGAGTGTCCCCTCTTCAGAACTTGGCCTGAAGTCAGACACCTGTTAGTGGCATGGCTCATTGTCCCTGTTCACTACTCCACCTCCGCAGTGACCCGTAGGAGGCCACAGACCTACCTGTGAACCCTCGCACAGCTACACATTCTAGGCTTCAGAACGAACTTCCCTTTGCTTCACGTTGGGATTTCAACAAATATTCAGTGTGTACATTTTCCAGGGAGCTTGGAGGAATAAAAAGATCAGCCTAAAAAACAAATTCTGCCAGCAAGAAACCTAAATGGATGTCGACGGAAAGATCAAACTCAGTGAAAGAGGGCGCTCTGCAGTCCAGATGCTGCAGACGTAAGACGCTGCCGTGCTTCTCTCGGTCCCCGAGCGGCAACCGGGACGTTCTGCGTGTAGACCGTGCTCAGCGTCTGCTGACTGACTACGCTGTTCTGACTTTGGCAGACAGACTTAAAACGTCTTCTGGCAGCAAAGAAGAAAATATATTTATCTACAGAGAAGGAATTTAAAATTTATTGTACCAGACCACTGGCAATGCCGTAAGACGTGCACTCTCTTTCCCAAACAATCCGGTGGCGCTGAAGGGCCATCTCTAGCTGCCGAAAGTGTCACTCAGGGGAGAGCAGCAGAGCCTGGAATGCCAAGTGTCGCGAGGGCAGCTCTCCGTCCGGCAAGCGATCTGAGATGCTGCTTGGCAGGAGAGGCAGCCAAAGGTCCAGCCTCAGAGGAAGCAGCAGCTTAACTCGCCCCTCAAAAACCCACTGCACGTAATGGCCTTCTCCTTGCGAAGCACGCTCTTTGTTGTAATCTACCGGGACAGTCTGATCAATCGCTCACTCACTACACCCCAGGAAACTATGAGATCTGTTCCACTGTCAGCCGAGTGAGCTGGCAAGCTCAACAGCAGGACACCGGCCATCACTGGCCTGTTGGCACGTGTGGGACAGACATTCGTCCCCCAGGGAAGCCCGCCATGCTGTGCTGTGAGAGGCGGGGGTGGGGTGCTGGCACCCGAGGGGGACAGGAAACTGGCCGTGATCTCCTGCTGCCCGCACTGCCGGGAAAACCCAAGCGTCTTCTCACTAGACTCGGCTGTACAGTAGAACTCTCCCCTGCCCCCCAGCTTTATTGAGGCACACTGACAAATAGAAATTGTGTACATTCAAGATGTACAATGTGATGTTTTGATATATATTGTGAAATGATTACCACAATCAACCTAATTAACATATCCACCACCTCACAGTTACCTTTTAATTTTCCTTTGGTGAGAATAATTAAGAACTGCTACCCTCTCAAACTTCAGGTACGCTACAGTCCCCGTGCTGTGCACCGGACCTCCGGAACCTGTTCATCCCGTACAGCTGAGACCTGGCCCCTGTGGTGGGCATCCGCCCATCCTCCCACTCCTCGGCCCCTGGCGGCACCACTCACTCTCTGCCTTTACGAGGACAACTTCTTTGGATTCCCCGTACGAGTGAGATCATGCTGCATTTGTCTGTCTGTGTCTGGCTTATTCACTTAGTATGTCCTCCAGGTACATCCGTGCTGTAGCATGTGACAAGATTTCCTTCTGTTTAAGGCTGGACAGTATTCCGTTGTGTACATACCACATTTTCTTCATCCACTCGGTCACTGGCGGACACGCGGGCTGATCCCGTATCTCGGCTGTGATGAGCAGTGCTGCTACGGATGTGGGACTACACGTCGCTCTCTGACACGCTGACTTCACTTCCTTTGGGTTTACCAGCAGAAGTGAGAACGCTGGACCCTATGGTAGTTCTAGTTCCTAGTTTCCTGAGGAGCCCACACACTGGTTTCCACAACGGCTGTGCTAATTCACGTCCCCGCAGCAGAGTGCAAGGGCTGCCTTTTCCCCACGTCCTCACCAACACTTGCTGTCCTTCATCTTCCTGGTCACAGCTGTTCCAACAGTGCGAGGTGACGACAGCTCACTGTGGTTTCATTTGCACCTCTCCGATGGTCAGTGGTGTTGAGCATTTTTTCCTACACCTGTTGTCCATGTGTACGTCTTCTTTGGAGAAATGTCTGTTCAGGTTCTTTGCCCATGTTCTAATCGAGTTTTTATGGGTCTGTTTGTCTTGTTTTTTGCTACTGATTTTTCGAGTTCCTTAGGTAGTTTGGATATTAACCCCTTATTAGATGAATGATTTGCACATATTTTCTTCCATTCGATGGGTTAGCTCTTGACTCTTAATTGTTTCACTTGCCTTGCAGAAGCTCTTTAGGTCTGTATAATCTTACTTGTCCATTTTGGCTTCTGGTGTCTGTGCTGTTGGTGTCGTATCAAAAAACATCATTGTCCAGACCAATCAAGGAGCGTTTTCCCCGTGTTTTCTTCTGTTTTCTTCACAATTTCAGGTCTTACAACTAAGTTTAATCCATTTTCCAAGTTGATTTTTGTGTCAGATAAAAATCTAATTTTATTCTTCTGCATGTGGATATCCAGTTTCCCCAACACTATTATTTATTATTAATACAAATACTGTCCTTTTCAGAGATGTATCGATTTATTTCTGGACTCTTGATTTTGTTCCATTAGTCTATAAGTCTGTTTTTATGCTAGTAGCATACTATTTTAAATACTATAGTTCCGTAATATATTTTAAAATCAGGAAGTGTGAGGCCTCTAGTTTTGTTCTTGCTCAAGCTTTAGCTATTTGTGGTCTTTTGTGATTATGTGTGAATTTTAGAATTGCTTTTCTATTTCCATGAACAATGCCATTGGAATTTTGATGGTGATTGCATTAAATCTGAAGACTGCATTGGGTAGAATGGACATATTAGCAACATGAATTCAATTCATGAACACAGGATATCTTTCCATATAGTTGTTTGTTTAAATATCTTTCATCAATATTTTATAATTTATAGTGTACAGATATTTTATCTCCTTAAATTTATTTCTAATATCTTATTCTTTTTGATACTATTGTAAATTGGATTGTTTCCTTAATTTCTTTTTCAGATAGTTTGTTGTTATCACGTAGGAATATAACTGATGTTTGTATGTTGATTTTGAATCCTTCAGCTTTACTGAATTCATTTATTTGTCTTTAGGGTTTTCTGCATGTAAGGTCATGTCATCTGCAAACACAGACAATTGTACTTCTTCCTGTCCAGTCTGGATGCCTTTCATTTCTTTCTCTTGCCTCGCCGGTCTGCCCAGGACTTCCTGTGTTGAAAGGAATGGTGAGGGGGGCACTCCCATCTTGTTCCTGACCTTGGAAGAAGAGCTTTCAGCTTTTCACTGTTGAGTATGATGCATAGGCTTGTCATGTATGGCCTTTATTGTGTTGAGATACCTCCTTCTACACCTAATTTGTTGAGAGTTTTTATAACGAAACGATGTTAACTTTTGTCAAATCTGTTGTTTCCATCTGTTGAGATAAGCATATGATTTTATACTCATTCTATTAATGCAGTGAATCACTTTTATTGATTCACATAAGTTGAACCATTCTTGCATCCCAGGGATAAATTCCACTTGATCATGGGGCATAATAACTTGGTGTATGGTTGGATTTGGTTTGTTAATGTTTTGTTGGGGGTTTTTTGCATCTATGGTCATCAAGAAAATTGACTTATAATTTTCTTTTCTTATAGTGTCCTTATATCTGGCTTTGGTATACAGGTAATGCTGGCTTTGTAATATGAGTTTAGAAGTATTCCCTCTTCAACTTTTTGGAAGAGTTTGAGAAGAGATGCAATGGGTCTTTTTTAGGAAGCATATTGCTATATCTTATTTTTTTAAATCCTTTTAGCCACTCTACGCCTTTTGATTGGAGTGTTTAATCCCTTTACATCTAAACTAATTATTGACAGGTGAGGACTTACTATTGCCATTTGTGAATTGTTTTCTAAATGTTACACGTGCACTTGCGAAGATTGTATGTTCTAGTGTGCTTGGGTGGGATGTTCTGTGTATGGCCATTTGGTTCATTCGGTCTATAGTGTTGCTCAAATCTGTTGTTTCTTTAATGACTTTCTGTCTGGTTAATCAGGATAATCTACCCATTTTTGAAAGTGGGGCATTAAAGTCCCCTATTATTATTGTGTTGTTCCTCTCGTCTCCTCTTGCTGTCTTCTCTCATAATTTGATGATTTCTATAGTGATAGGCTTTGATAGCTTTCTCTTTGTCTTTGTGTATCTGCTACAGATTTGTTCTCACGGAGTCACTCTGAGGCTTACATCAAAACAGTTTTAACAGTCAACTTTAAGCTAATAACAACATCAGAGGTTCTTACTGTGATTACGTGAGCCTGAATATTCAAGCGGTGAAGAAATATAATCTAAGCAATTAGACCTCTACTGAGCCCCAACTCTAGACCCAAACTTGAATAGAGAGCAAAAAAGAAGGAAAAAAGACTCTTTCGAAGGAGAGAAAATAAAATAATCAGTAAATATTGCAAATAAGGTTTTTTTAAAAGCTTACTCTGCTCCCCCCACCCCACGACCTCCCCCATCACAGACATGCACACACCCAGAAGCGAGGAGGAAACTCAGACGTTTGACCCTACGACGTGCTTGGGGAGCAGACAGGCGGTGACAGGGGTCATTGGCTAGAGGGGCTGTGGAAGCCCTTGCCGTGAGACGACTGTGCGAGTCCTTCCTGCAGAAGGAGGGTTCCATTAACTATTTACAAGTATTTCTGATGTTTCCCAGTTAACATGGAAGACAGCCCCGTGCTCCCTCAACGCTTTCCCTGGCACCGGGTAAGTCGCCGAACACGGCGGGGACGCGCTTTCTGCCTGGCCCCGCATGGCGGTTCCGGGGTTCTGGCGCAGTTCCCTTGGCCTGGAGCTGGAGAACCATAGTGGCTTCCGGCACAGGCTCAAAGGAGGGCTGATGTATCTGGAAAAGCAGTTTCTGAAAGTGAGTGATTCAGAAACCCTTGTTTTAACTAAAAAGATCACAAATGTGAAAAATTCAAACAGGGGGCCAGTTTAGACATAAACATGCAAATAAATGTGGCTTTTCATCTCCGGAGAAAAACTTGTGAATTTATTTTCTGTTATAATTTAGTTATTTGATTTTGATATTTACAACAGATATTGGTCAACTAACATGTTGGCTTTTTTCTGGTGTTGCGTGACAGCTACCCTATTTTATTTTTCTGCAATAAAAGACCCTCAAAGGGAAAGAAAACTCAATAGGAACTATGACCAATGCCTGGATGCTTTTTTTTATGTGAAGCAGACATTTCTTAATATATTTGTTTCCTTTTTTTGCATTAATCCCTCAGAGTTATTCAGTTTACTGTTAATAAAAGATTATCAAAACAGCATTTGTAACTCAGCATGGCGGCAGCCAGGGATTTAACTCTAAGGTTTCTGGAAACGTGCTATAAAAAGCTCTATGCTTGTGTATGCGTGTACATGTAGAGCCACGTGAGCACATACACTTTAGTTTTTGTTCAGTTTAATGCTATAATCTCACTGAAAAAAAGCACCTGCGTAAAACAAAAATCTCAAAGAACGGGTCAATGCTGAAAATAATGTTGGAACAGGTGTACAAAAATCTTTGATCTTGAAGACCCTTTTAAAAGTGTCAGAAGCAAAGTAGATGTTTTAGTCAAAGAGAAAACCCCACAAGCATATTTTCTAAAGTAAGGGAGGTTTTTTGTTTAATGGAAACTTTGCTCTATCGCCTGATACTTCATGGGATTCAGTTGAAAGGACAAAATCCAAGGGAATTAGACACACGGTGCACAGGGACGCTATTCTTCCCTGGAACCACGAATGCTTCCAGAAGGAGGACTGACAAACAGGTGGCAGGGAGTCCTGGCACCTTCTCACACCTGTAGCTGTAGCGCAGACAGGTGTGTCCTCGCTGTGCCGCCACAACTGCTAACTCTTCTGCTAGGAGCAACCCTCAAAGCAGTTCAGAAAGCAAAAGAGGGTAGTTGAGTTAGGGGAGGGGTTAAGAGAGAAAGGAATCAGAGAGAGGGCGCTAGCTTATTATTTATAGATATTTTAGCGGTTGGCACCAAATAGTTTAGCTTCAACTTCACTGACTCCAGTGCCTTTCCTACCTTCCCATTAAAAGCAAAAAGGCCAAACAGAACGTGGAAAGGACGTGGAATCTGGGGTCGGCACACTCAGGTCAGGTGCAGGGGGCAGGGCTGGCCTCCCCAGTGCCCACGTGGTCCAGCAACACCCAAGCAGCACCCCCTGCGCTTCGGTGACAGGACCCCTTCACAATCTTAGAAGGTATGAAGGACCGTAAAGAGCGTGTGTTTATGCAGGTTATATAGATCAATATTTGTTGTACTAAAAATCAAAACAGAATTTGAAACGTTTACATATTTATGAATTTATTTTAAAATACATGAATATTTTATTTGTATGTACTTTAACATACTCTTTTGGAAAACAGTTACATTTACAAAGCAAAATAGAAATTACTGAGGAGAGTGGGACTTTTTGATATCTTCACAAGTCTCTCTAATGTCTGGCTTGATAGAAGACAGCTGGATTATACATACAGGCACATCTCAGAGACATTGTGGGTTTGGTTCCAGACCCACTGTAATGAAGCCAATATCACAAAAACCAAATCACATGAATTTTTTGGTTTCCCAGTGCACATAAAAGTTACATTTACACTATACTATAGTCTACTAAGTCTGCAATAGCACTGTGTCTAAAAAAATGTGCATACCTTAATTTAAAAATATTTTATTCCTAAAACATAGTAACAATCATCAGAGCCTTCAGCAAGTCACAAACGTTCTGCTGGTAGAGTGTCCTGCCTTGATGCTGACAGTCAGTGACTGATCAGGGCAGCGGTTGCTGTGGTTGTGGCAATTTCTTAAAAGACGACGACAAGAAAGTTAAAAGACTTCTCCATAGCATGCCATGTCGTTTGATAGCATTTTACCCACAGTAGAACTTCTTTCACAATTGGAGTCAGTCCTCTCAGGCCCTGCTGCTGCTGTATCTACTGAGTTATGGAATATTCTGAATCCTTTGTTGTCATTTCCACAATGTTCTCAGCATCTTCCTCAGGAGTGGATTCCATCTCAAGAAACCACTTTCTTTGCTCATCCATAGGAAGCAACTCCTCATCAGGTCAAGTCTGACCATGATACTGCAGCAATTCAGTCCCATCCTCAGGCTCCACCTCTGACTCTAGTTCTCCTGCCGTTTCCGCCCCATCTGCAGTGACTTCCTCCACCAAGGCCTTGAACTCCTCAAAGTCATCCATGAGGGCTGGAAACAACTTCCAAACTCCCGTTAGTGTTGGTATCTTGACCTCCTCCCATGAATCACAAATGTTCTTAATGGCATCTAGAATGGTGAATCCTTTCCAGAAGGTTTCCAATTTACTTTGCCCTGATCTAGTTTTTGCCTTATGAAATGTTTATCTTATTTAAATAATAAAAGTTGAAAGTCAAAACTACTCCTTGATCATGGGCTGCAGGATGAAAGCTGTGTTCACAGTCATGAAAACAACATCCGTCTCCTTGTACCTCCATCAGAGCTCTTGGGTGACCAGTTGCATTGTCAGTGAGCAGGAATATTTTGTAAGGACTTTTTTTTTTTCCTGAGCAGTAGGTCTCAACAGTGGGCTTGCAAGAGCAGGCGGAGTACCGTTGGCATAATTCTGAAGGGCTCTAGGATTTTCAGAATGACAAGTGTCTTATCATTAGTGTGCGCACGGTGGCACTTCTGATTTCCTCCAGGAACTTTGTCTACGGACCCACCACTTGGCTCACTTTGGTGCACGAGGCCCGGCTTTGGACCTGCCTTCCTCACTAAGCTCAGTCATCTCCAGCTTCTGATTGAAAGTGACAGACGTGTGGCTCTTGCTGTCACCTGAACATGCAGAGCCCTTCGTGGGGCCACCCCTTGGCCTGACTTCACTGCCGCTGTGTCGGAGGGAGTTGGGGGCCCGGAGGCGGGAG
>CAUYRT010072101.1:0-71682 GCA_963574885.1 Lepilemur ruficaudatus
GAGAGAGGATGGGAAAGGCATTTCTGCCCCAAAACCCAGGGATAAAGTAGGGAAATGTCACTTAGCCATAGCTGGACCCAAACAGCTTTGAGATCAAGCTATCCAAGGCTCAGGTGAAGGACTGGAAAGAGGGACAGAGACAGAGAAAGACAGAACTGTGAGCAGCCAGACTTTGCTCAGAAATCAGTGCCGGGGGTGACAGGAAGGACAGGGCAGGCTCCCAGGTCGAGTGAGTCAGAGAAGGAGAACAAGCCCAAGTGGGGAGGCAAGACAGGAGGCCAGTTATGGGTGAATTAGCATCCGAGGATGGGCAGTGGCTGGGCCTGGGGCAGGGGCAGTGGGGTGAGGAGGGAGGGGCAGCAGTGGCTTTGAGGGGACTCTTACAGAGGGTAGCCTCTCAAGGTGAAGGGCCAGAGCTCTGGGTCTCAAGAGCTGGAGGGCAGGTTATATTTCACATCCTTCCCTGAAAGAGAGATTGGATTTGGTCAAGAACAAGTCCTTAAGAAGCAGTTGGGATCAGCCCGTCTGTCCATTTTGTTGATGAATGTGGAATGGAAGCAAAGTTGAGAGTGTGGCATCTGACAAGGTCTTTATGATTCTAGGTTCACTCATTCCACCTTCTTCCTCCTCCTCTGCCTCGGCTAGTGGACTGCGGGTACCCACCGTGCAAAGGGCGACAGCACACCCGCTGTGGCTAATGCAGGAGCTGGGCCTCACTCTTCTGGCCTTTGGAGGAAACTGCTTTTTACATTTTATTTGTTTTTCAACTATCCCTCTGCCCTCAGCAGGACTGAGCCTTTCCACCTTGCAATCTTTGGGTCCCTTCAAATGCTTCATAGCCTTCAACAACTACCTGAGTCCGGAAGCGTAGTCTGCTTCCTAACATCCGTCCCTCTCACACCGCGTAGCCTCATTTGCTCTGGACCAGAAAGATGGTACCTGGATTCGTCTTTCTCTGCTATCCAGTTTTTCTTCCTGGGACCCTTGTCTTGGAGACTGGGACCATCATCCAGGTAGTCACATTGGGCCAGGAACCTGGCGGTCATCCTGGATCCCCACCCCCTCAACCTCTGTCAGTCAACAAACATTCATGGGCCATCTTCAACAAACAACCAGGGCCACTCATGGTGCTGAAGAACGTCGTGTACAAAGCAAATCCCTGCCCTCACAGGCTTGCCACCGGTGACCCCTGGTGTGGATTCTCCAGAGTCTCTATTACCTCAGTCTCCTCCCTCCCACTGTCACCATCCTCGGTCCTCCCCTGTCACCTGGAATCCTCTGCTTGGTAGCCAGCGCAGTCTTACGAATCCAATGCTACTCTTGTCAGCACTTTGCCAAAAACCTCAAATAAAGACTTTTAAAAAAATGTGGCATGAGAAAATAAGGTTATAAATTATAACAGTTGGATAGCTTTAAAAATGCACTGAAGCAATAGAATATGTTATTCGTGGATATATGTATGTGGTTAAACGTGGACTGGAAGAACCACCCCAAATTTATGACGATGGTGCCTCTGGAAGGGAGGGCAGTGGTACTGGGGAGGGGGACGGAGGCAGCTGCAACTTTATCTGCAATAGCCTATTTATTTTATTTTGAAAACTCAAGAGCAAAACTGACAAAATGTTAACAGTAGCTTAACAAAACCTTTAGTCTAGGTAGTGGGTCACACTATTCTATTGTCCATATTGTGGAAAAACCTGTCACAATTTAAACCGTAAATCCTTGGGTGTCCCTCCCTGTCCCCACCACCTTAGCCTGGCATACCGGGCCCTTCATGAGCTCGTGCCATCCTCCTCTGCAGACACGTCTCTACATTGAGGGACCTGCAGATGGATCCCCTAGTGCTCTGGCTGCAAGGCCTTTGCCCGTACTGTTCTGGTCTCCTGAGTGCCCTTTTCGTTTGCTGCTTTGCTCCTGCCCTGCTAGATTCAGCTCCAGGAAGGCAGTGGAGGTGGAAGTGAACGTGGAATGGCTGGTGTAGGGAGCTGGTTAGGACCCAGGAGGTAGAAACGTTTCTGGGGCAGACAATTCTTTCTTGTCCTGGTTTGTATTTAGCTGCAACTAGAGAGACAGATAACCTGTTTCTTTTTATTTGAAATCTGGTTTGTTTTCAAAACTGTTATCAGTGAGAGGAGGGTGGAAAGAGTAAGACCCTCCACAGTGCCCGCCCACCCCCTAGCCTCCCCAAGCAGCCCAGCCCCGAGACAGAAGCTTCCCAGCAGAATAAGGATAACTGATAACCTCATTCCCTGGCCTGGCTCTGTTAGGATTATCGTCTGCTTTTCCCTGCTGCTGTGGGAAGAGCTGCGTTAGTGCAGGCCAGTGCCATCCTATGACCGGAGGGAAGAAGCCCAGCCTGGGCCTGATGGGGGCCACAAGCTCCTGGTGGGATGCTGCACAGGCACACAAGCTCTAAGCCCGTGACACCCGCCCCGTGCCGTCCCATACCTGATTTCTATCCTCTGAGCAGATCAGACTTGGTGTTGCCTCTTCCACATCATCCTTACGTCCCCTTTCACAGACTAGGGTAGATGCCACTCATGTGCCCCCCCCATGGCAGCTGTCCTTTCACCTTTGTAGCACACATCACCCTGAATTACAATGCTGGTTTATGTGCCTGTCTTCTGGTCTCTGACAGGACAGGGATTGGGTCTGTCTTGTTCACAGCTGCATCTGTGCCTACAACTCCCACTGGCTCATAGTTAAGTGCTCAATGCCTTTTTGTTTGTTTTGATCAAATGATAGAATGAATGAGTGAACTATCTCCTTCAGTAGACTATGATAACGTTATTGACAGGGACTATGCCCTGGTCATCTCTGGATCCTTAGTGCCTGTAGAGTTCTTCCCACATAGGGGGTGCTCAGTACATACTTACTGATTTGAGTGAATGGACTTCAGTTTCTCCCCTGATAATCTAGGTAAAAGGGAAAGAATCTTTGCTTCTCTCTCCTTCCTCCCCCAACCATATCAGGGTTGGTGGTTGATGCGGTGGGGCCCTTCCTGCCTTCAATGACCTGCATCCAAATCTAATGGTATGACATAAACAGCGGTGGTGTATCCCTCCCATAGGCCACAGCCAACCAGGGGAGGACTCTGGCAGAAGGGGTGTTTCAGGGTGCCTCGCCATCCACTTCAACCTCCAGCATTATCAGAGATCCCCCTGCCTACATGAATTCTTCCTGCTATCACACAGGTCTTATTTCATCTTAACTATATTGCCAGGGAAAACATGTTGTAGCCTGAAGTAAAATGTAGAATCTGTCCCACTTTAGAACCAGTGTTTCCCCATATGGAACTTTCTTTTCAAGTTCATGTCACCATTCCACTTCCAAATCCAGTCTCCCCTCCTCCAAGAAGTCCTCCTTGATGAAGCCAAATATGAGTGATTTTAAATCATTCATATTTAGTTTTAATTTAATTTTCATGTCTTCTCCTATTACTCTACATCCCAAAGGCACTTGCAGTTTATACTTATTCTCTAGACTGTGTAAGTGTGTATTCTGCCTTCCTAACCATACTACATAAGTATGCACTATTTTAAGCAGGCTTGATAGATGATTATCACAAATTGACAAGAAGAAAAAGTATACACCAAAAAGAAAGCAGAGGCCAGGTGTGGTGGCCCTGTAATGCCGGCACTTTTGAAGGCTGAGGCAGGAAGATCACTTGAGGCCAGGAGTTTGAGACCAGCCTGGACAGCATAGTTAAATCCTGTCTCTAAAAAAATTTTTTTGGGTGGTGATACATGCATGTAGTCCCAGCTACTGAGGAGGCTGAGGCAGGAGGATCTCTTGAGCCCAGGAGTTTGAGGTTACAGTAAGCTGTGATGACAGTGCTGCACTCTAGCCCTAGACAGAGCAAGACCTCTTCTCAAAAAAAAAAAAAAATGTTGGAGGATTTGTTTCTTTTTCTGCTTTGACATAGAATTTGTCATCTTGGTGCTTGTAAGCTCTGTAGCACAAGAAGAGAATTTGATCTCTACAAAACGTTCAGGAGGCATAAAGTATCTGTAAATACCCAAGAATAAAGACCATGTCTTTTATTTGTATTATTTTTCTAATTCCTCCACTCTATACAGTTTGTCCAAAGGCCTTAGTTTAAATCCTGAGTGTAAGTTGGCTAACTCAGCTTTGGATTGTGGTCCACTGAGATCTCTGGATCCTTTTTAAGAGTGATGTCCTGCCATGCGGATGTATGTAGGGGAAGGACCTCTCAGTGAGACCCATGAGATGAGATGGTTCTCCTTGGCTTCAGGCCCCAGGCTGTATGTGTATAGGGGCTAGGGGAGGGAGGAGACGTAAGTATACACTGAGCTGGCAGTCGGGGCCCTGGATTGGGGAAGTGGGAAGAGGGGAAGAGAGGAGTCTGGGACAAGGCCAGAGGTGTCTCCCTGGGGAGTCCTCAGAGTGGGCAGCCGGATGTCGCTCCATCCTTCCCGCCTGACGGATGGGTCTGCTGCTCAGGCTCAAGCTGTCGGGCCAGGCCGCTGCCAAGGCAGAACAGTGGCGCTTCTGTGCGCACTGCTCCTGGAGAATGGGGCCCGCCCGGCCGCCGGGAAGCCAAGGAAGTGATGGAGAAAGCAGACGTCCCAAAACGGGAGCCCGTGAGGGGCGGGGACCTCGAGCCGCTGGATCACAGGAAGCACGTCTGCCTCCCCGAGACAAGGGCCACAGGATGCCTGCAAAGGGGACTCGGAGGAGAACGGCGTGGGACGGAGAGGCGGAATCGGCGCGTGGGAGCGTCGTGGGGAGCTGTTGGCGGAAACAAGAGAAGCAGAAGGACGGACGCTGAAGGGATGAAGCTCAGTGTCCTTTAGCCAAAAGCCCCCGCCCCTTTAATAACAATAGCCATCTGCACTCAGCGACACGGGGTTCGTTTCCTGGGCAGACGCTCAGAAACCTTCCAACCACTTCCCCCACCCCTCCGCCTTGCCCGTCTCTGCTGACACCCTCGGCGGCCGCGCAGGGACTGGGGCCACCACGGTTCGCCTCTGCCGGGCTGCCCGCCGAGATCCCAGCGGCTCGCCTCGGGACCTGCGATCCGCAGGCTCTGAGATCCGTCCCCTGGCCCGGCTCCGACCCCGCCCGCAGCCGCCTCCCCCTCAGCGTTAATTAAAACTTGCGAGATGGAGAGGCTGGCCCGGGCGGCTCCGTTTTATTTGCAGCATCTTTCATGCTGCTGACGATCGTAAAGGGCTTTAATATTGAAATATGGGCCATTTTCCCAGCTCCAGCCCTCGCCGCGCGCTCCCCGCACCCCCACACCCAGCCACCCCGCGCTTGATGAAAGAGCCCCTGCAAATCCATTAAGGAGAGATAATTGAAAACTCCGGGGTAATATTTAAGGCTGCGCGCCGACGCGGGGTGGAAGGCCCGACTGAGCCTGCTGTGCCCATCAGTGCCCGTGCCTGCCAGTCCCGGGCGCCACAGGCCCACCGAGGCCCCGCTAAAGCCCCCAGCCTTTGCTGGGCCTCCTCATTCCCTGCTCTCTGAAGGGCCGGCCCTGTGCAGCCTTAGCTGTGCAGAACACCTGCCTGGAGACTCCTAGTTCCAAAAAGGGTGACAAGGCTCACTGTGTGAAAGACGGCGCAGGGGCCAACACGCACAGTGGCCAAAGCATCTTGCCCCACTCCTCCAGGTGGCATTCGGTGCACAGTAGCAGGCACTGTTCGTACCCCTGGGCGCAGCATTCACGTCTGTCTGCAAGCATTTCCCCCAGTGCTTGTCCACTTGGGGAACTGCAGTTCCTCCCTCAAAACCAAACCAGCAGGTCAACGTGGTGGCTCACGCCTGTAATCAATCCTAGCACTCTGGGAGGCCCATGTGGGAGGATCACTCTGGGAGGCCCATGTGGGAGGATCACTCTGGGAGACCCAGGTAGGAGGATCTCTTGAGTTCAGGAGTTTGAGACCAGTCTCAGCAAAACAGGAGTTTGAGGTTGCTGTGAGCTAGGCTGGCGCCACAGCACTCTAGCCCGGGCAACAGAGTGAGACTCTGTCTCAAAACAAAAACAAAAAACATCAAACCAGCAGTATCCAAAGTAATGGTGGGGTGTGGAGAGTGGTGGGAGCATAGACACCCACACACCAAGACCGACCTGGGGGTGAACATGTTGCAGCTGTGTGATGAGGAGGACACACGGGTTTATTATACTGTTCTGTTTTTGTACATGTTTTTAACCTTCCACAACAAAAATTTTTAGAAAGCAGCTCAAGGATCTTCTTTTATGCCTCCCTCTCCCACAAATATGGGCTCCCTGTTATCCTGTACATTAATGTCCCTTAGCACATCATGCTGTCATTATGTTTAAAGTCTTTCTGCCTACTAGGCTGTGACAGTTCAAGGACAGGGATCAAGTCTAATTTCCCTCCTTAGCCCTTGCTTCTGGCCCAGTGCCAGGCACATAACATGTGCTCAGTAAACATTGAACAGGCTGCTCTCTGGTTCCCTCTCCAGGGTTTCAAAATTAGGAGCCAGCACATAGGGAGAGGGTAGGGCAGAGCGTGGAAGAGGGGTGGGATCGTGGGGCTGTGCTGAGGGTCATGTTTGTCTCCCACAGTGACTGGTGTCAGGATGTTCCCAGAATGGACAGGGCAGAGGCCCCTGATGTGCACTGTGGTTTAGGAATCCTAAGGTCTCTACTTGGGCTCTTTGCACTCGGCTCACTCTCCCAATCAGGGCAGACTCCAGGGACACATTGGGGTGGGGGAGGGTGCACACGCACACACACAAATACATATATGTGTGTGTCTGTCTTTATATATATATATGTATATATATATATCTTTTAGGCGGGGGAGGGGAAGGAATAGGGACGCAGAAGACGCTATGTGAAGACCCACCTATGCAAAAGTGAGTAGTCTAGGCATTTCCATGGATACCCAGCTGGCCCCCTTCCCCTCCCCCAGGCCTTTCTTGATCACCCCTCTTGCCCCAGACTTCCTCAATACTGTGCCCAACAGCCAGCCAGGGGTTGTACTTACAGGATGGCATCACTGAAGGAGGGAGGGTCTGTTCTGACTCAGGTTCCCATCCCCACGTTGGTCCCTGAGGTCGCAGGTGCAATGGTGGCCTCTGTATGGCCAGGATGACGCCCACGCCCTTCCAACTCTCCATTTCCAACCCCGGACTCCTCGTTACAAGCACGAAAGAGCAGAGCTGGAGGGGGCTGAAAGAACATTGTGCCCAGGCCCCTCTTGGTATCTATGGGGCAGTCGAGGCCTAGAAAGGATCTGTGATGTGCCCCAGGTCACAAAGCTATTGGTGACAGAGCTAATGCTAGAATCCCAGCAAGTTAGTGGCAGAGCTGGAATTAGAATCCCAGTCTCTTGACACATTTAAATGCACACAATTGGTGTTCTAAGTGCCTTTCACACACATTGTCTGATTTAATTCTCAGAAACCTGTGAGATGGTATTACAATTCCCATCTACAGATAAGGAAAAGGAGGCCCAGGGAGATTAGTGACTTGTCCAGTGTCGCACACTGGTAAATAGCACATCCAGAATTTGAACCCAGTTTGACTGGCTCCAGTTCCAGTGTCTTGCCCGACCTCCCGCCCTAGCCAAGTCGGGCCAGTTTCCCAGACACTCAAGGTGCATCCCTGAGACACCTACGACCAGAGATCTTTTTTCTCCTCAGCCCACCTCCCCCAACCCAGGACAGGGCTCTTTGCTCCAAATTCAGGGGGGGCCAGTAATCCCACTGCAGTCCTGGGCATGGGCCTCCATGCACTGAAGCTGTGCGCAGCCTGGTCTCCTGCACACAGCCCTACTCCTGCTCGTGGCCATGGAGGCCTCAGCCATAAATCCCCAGGTCTCAGCTCATAACCATTAGCAAGCGATTGGGCTCATCAGGACGCCTTTATGAGACTCAGGTCAAATAAATGGATTGCCGGAGGTCAGGAACAAGGGATCTCTTTGCCTTGCCTTGCTTCGGAGGTGTCCCTGCTACCCAGAGGCAGATTCCATTTTAATCACAGCTGTAGGTGGAAATGGGGGTGTTGTCATAGTGGGGTAAAGACCTATGGTATGCCCTTGCAATCCACCCCCATGGAAGGAAAATGGCCCGAAGATGCACAGCCTCAGCTAGCCCACAGTCATCAGGGCTGGAGGCACACACACAGAGGCACGTGCACACCCAGACTCCACAGCTGATTCAAATCCAAACTCTTCGGCAACCAACCCCATCCACCTCCAGTCCCCTGATGTCCTCATACTCTGTTCTACCTGTGAGATGTTTCCTAGAGCAGTGCTTCTCAAATTCCACCACGCATACAAATGACCTGGGGGGCTGGTTAAAATGTGGATCCTGATTCAGTAGCTCCGGGGTGGCACCTGAGATTGTGTTTTTCTAACCAACTCCCAGGTGAGGCTGCTGCTGCTGCTTCAAGGATTTTAGAGGATGGCCCTCCCACATTGGAGGGGTAGGAGTTTTCAGAATGTGGAAGGGATGGCAGTTGTAGTTTGGAAAAGCTCCTCCCCCTGCCCCTGCCTGGAGATTCTGCTATGCACACACAGGTGACTGAGCCACTTCTGGAAGGCTGTTACCCCATCTTTCACATGGCTTCAAATCTTAACCTTCAAATCTCAGCTGAAATGTCACTTCCTCAGAGAAATTTTCTTTGACCACCCAGTTTTATGGGTCCCTACTCTACCCTGCCTGTGATTTCCCTCTTCATGACCGGTATGACAATTGCATGCGTGTACCTCTTGTTTGCTTGCCTGTTCTTTTTGCCTGACTCACCCCTGAAATGCAGGGTCCTTGAGTTTAGGGATCATGCCTGTCCTGTTCATTCACAAGTTCTCAACACCCCTCTAGCACAGAGTAGATACTCAGTAGATATTGCTGAATGAATGAATGAATGAAGCAATCCATGCTGAGAAGTGGTGAGGAAAGAGTATCCAAATCGGGGACTGAGCCCACAGGTAATCTGAGAAAGCTTCTCAAAGGAAGAAAAACAGGAGGAAAAGAACATTGTGTGGAGGACTTGAGAGAGGTGACCCAAGGAAGCGGGGAGGGTACCTGGGTTACAGATTGGCCCCCTTGGTCCCAGGTTCATATGATAGGGGTGGCGAAGGAGTCCTGGAGGGAGAGGTCCTGGGGGACCACAATGTCTTGAAAACCATGGCAAGCAATAGGAAGGTACATGGTCTTCCCTCAAGTTCATGGACAAGGACCTTCATTTATTGATTCTTTCTTACACTTGAAAATTTCTTATTGAGCCTCTATGAGGTGCCAGGCACTGTGCTAGGTGCTGATATACAGGGATGATATTCAGTGGGTCTGATTCCTGCCCTCATAGAGTGTACAGTCTATCGGGAGGGACTGACATTGAACAAATTAATTTGTTACAGGTGGGCCAAGTCTACAGAGGGCAGTGTACGCTAATGGGTGTGATCGGTGGTGAAGAAGTTTCCCCAGGGTGTGACCTTCACCCACGGTGAAGGTACCTCCCAGGGTGGAGGTATTCCTCACCAGCCCCCTGCCAACTTTCATTCTGGACATTCTTGCAGGCCTCTGCACTGCCCCTTTAAGAGGAGCATCTCTTCCCTGAGCAAAGGAGGTTCCGGGCACACAGCCTGAGCCTGCCAAGGTTGTGGGCTATAAATCAACGCTGGCACTCCCTTGGCAGTGGACTCTCCTCTGAGCTGCCCAGATGGCGGGCCGGCCTGGGGCTCCAGGGGCAGCCAGGCACTCAGGAGGGGGGAGGCGGGCAAGGTGGGGACACAGCTGGGCCCAGGACGCCCAATGGCAGCTGCCCACCTCTGTCGAAGGGACTTGATCCAGGGAAAATGCCAAAGTCCTTCTATTCTAGTCACAGGGACCTTCTGACTCCTGAGTCACAGGCTGGCATAGGGCTTTTGGGGTCACTGTCCCCACCCTGCCAGTGAGGGGCCTCACAGGCATCCTCTGAGACCAAGGACCAGGGATGATCTCTTGAGGTCACAGTTTACTCTAGCATCCAACCTGAAAGTTCTACCTATGGTTTGACCCTCTTTCCTCTTGCTGTAGCTAAAGTGTGTTCTTTTACATTCCATGAAAGATAGTCGCTCCCCATTTAGTGGGGGCTTTGGGGCTGTGGTGCCCCCTCTGCCTTCACTTTAAGCCTCCCGGAAAAGCAGGATAAAACGATTTCTCAAGGTCAGCTGGAGAGGTGGAACTCTGCCCTCTTGGGGTTTGCCATCCCTCAGCCTCCTTCACAGGTGCTGCGACAGAGGGAACATATGTTGCTCCCACCCCAGAGGATAGTGACAACATCGCAGCAGCCACAGCCCCACAGAGCTGCACTCAGCAGGCCCTGACAGAATTGGAAAGGCAGCTGTCTCCTGGGCCGGTGGGGCGGGGTCTGGCTTGTGTGTGGAGAGGTGGGAGCAAAGCCTGTAGACCCCTCCCACGAAGGAAGAGACAGGTTTGGCTCCCTCCCCCACCCCTGCTCCCAAACAGCCAACAATGCTTCTAGAACAGTAGAAAATCCATGGGTTATAGAACAATAGAGATTTCCTGGGACATCCTTGTCCTCAAATTCTCCTGTGAAAAGTCAGAGCTCACAGGTTCTTAGAAATTCTTTCTCACACATGCATCATACAGATGAGGAAACTGGGACCCAGAGACAGGAACCTGGGTCTTTTAGCATTCCGGTTGCTTCCACTACCCGCGTTTGCCTGCTGAACAGAGGCCTCTGAGCCCCTACTAAGCAGGATGTATTAGGCTCTAAGTGTAATACAATGGATGGAGGTTAGACAACAAGTAGAACTTTCTCAAAATAGTAGATCACAGAAGAGCTTGAGAGACCAAGAAAGCGCTTTCTCCAAAACAGTGAGGTCCAAGTGGGGATGGGGAAGGATAGAGCCAGGATTTGAACCGGAATTTTGCACAAAGATAGGAACACAGGAGAAGGGGGCTAGCATGGAGCCCAGAGCAAGACAGCTGGGATATGGGGCTTCCGGGGTTCTTTATTCAGGACCCCCAACTGTCACCTGCTCCAGGCTTCTGGGTAGCTCCAGTAGTTTAAATTCAAGCCTTATCTCAGCTGATTCTCTTGCTTATTCCTTGTTCTCCTGGGATGGCTTATCTGGCTGCCAGAGTCATTTGCCGTCTCTAATTTGTGTTTAAATTAAAGTACCCACAAACAGGGGCTTAATGTGCTGTTACCGAGAGCTCCCAGGCCCCCTGCAGCTCTGGGAAGTTGAGGAGGCTGAAGAGAAGAGGCCATTTTGCAAACATCAAGGCTGTTCCACTGGCCATCAAGATCTGGAGTGGATGACCCAACCAGGTGTCTCTGTCCTGGCCGCTCTGTCCGAATGGCAGTGCCTGGGGGAGGGCAAGGCAAAGCAGGCTCGGAGGGGCTTGGAGATCAACATACTTGTTAAGGGGCTCCTTGCTGGCTGTTCACCCTTTTTCAGGACCTTGGGAGAAAGGCAGGGGAGGTGGACGATGAGAAGAGGGCAGGGGTGAAAAATAGGGAGAGGGCAGGAGGCGCCATGTTTTCACATGTCTGTGTAATGCTCGCTGTGCGCCAGCGCTGTCCTGAGCACCTCCAAACCAGGAGCTCAACCTTCTCCACAACCCTGTGAGGCAGGTGTCATTATTATCAGCCCCATTTTATGGATGGGGAAACAGGCACAGAGAGGTCAAGTAACATTCCCAAGATCACACAGCCAGTAAAAGGTGGATCCAGGCCTCAAGCCGATGCAGTCGGCCGGATTCCCAGTGCTCTGCCAACACCTAAGCCAAGAGTTTTCTGTCACCCTCCCAATCCCTTGATCACCAGGTGGGGCTTCTCTTTGCTGAGCAGCCAAGACAGAGTGAAGCTCCTGTCCTGCGCCAGGGTCTTTACCTCTCTGGGCTACAGATTTCTCATCTGTAAAATGAGGATAAGGTAGTTGGAGGGACAGAGGGGCTGGGAAGGTTTAATGAGACAGCTTGTCAGTGACCAACACAGGGTAGGTCCTCAGCAGTGGCCGGTTTCTTTCCCTTTGGTCCAGCCACGAGCCTTCCTGCTGTGCCTTCTTGTGCTGCCTCTTGATTCTGCTACGGGAAGATTGTCCTTTGTTCATTTGTCCAAACCCTCCCTCTTCCTCTGGGGAACCCTGAGGAAGAAGGATGATAAGGCTAAGCTGGGGCCCCACATTGTTCTGTCCCGCCTCCTCTGCACCCAGGCGAGCCAGTCAGGGTGCCAACAGACAGCAAATGACACATGCCAAAGGGCTTCACTGAAGAGTTTAAGGATGTGACAATTTTTAGAGGTGTAGGTGGGACTAAGGGAACTGATAAGGGCAGATGCAGGCACCAGGAAGCCCCAAAGAGGCAAGAGATGGAAACAGTACTACGAAAGCCTGATGCGAGCTGGGCTCATGGGAGAGGGGCTGCTCAGCAACGCTGTGGCCATTGAGGAACCACAACCACTGGCAAGACTTCAGGCAGCACGGAGGGAGGCAGGCAGGGGACAGGAAACAAATGCCCTGACTCCTCTCTTTCCCTTCCCTGCCAGGACCTCTGTTGGCCAAACCCCACTGCAAACAAGAGGTCAGGGAGCCCCGGGAGCCCCGGTGACACAGTCCACAGAGGTCAGCGCCCAGGGCAGAGCCACACAGAAAACACAGAGAGGCAGACAGGAAATAACCCATCCCACCCCACCCCAGGATCCCCTGCTCCCCACGCCTCCAAAGCCTCATCTCCGCTGCTGTGCTGCCACCTCTGTCCCTCCCTGTGGCCAGTGACTGACAGGGAAGGAGATTCCAGATTCCTTCTTTGACACAAATAATCCAGCCCACAAGGAAGGTGGAATTCAGGCAGAAAGCGGCTCAAGGGAAGAGGGCCACTCTGGCTACGTCTGAATTACACCTGGGCACAGGGCTGCTCGCTCCCAGCACTGAGAGAAAAAGAGAAGGACAGTGTCGGGGGTGAGGATGTCAACGGCGACAGTAAATGGCTCTCCTGCCTCAGTATGTGATACAAATCACTGTGAATCCTCCTTCTGCCTCCCCTCTCTCTGCCAAGAGCCCCTGTGGGCAGGGATTTTGTCTTGTTCATCCTCAACACTGAGCACGGTGCCTCTTAGGGGCACAATCAGAATTTATTGAATAAGTGAGTAAGCAGCTAAGTAAACAAACGGACAAGCCCATTTGCAGCCCGTGTGCACACCCCTGGGCCCAGGGCCGGGAGCACCAGGAGGGCTGTGTGTTGAAGGAATGACACACAGCTCTCCTACAGGAGTTTTATTCCACTCATCCACCACCTCAGATGTTCCTTGCAGCCATTCAATCCTGGCCACACAGCCCACATTTGTCCCCAGACTGGCCAGAGGCTGTGTTTTGGTAGCGCCCATTCAAATGTGCCGTGACTTCATTTGGCTCCTCTCAAAGGGGGAAGAGGGGAATGGTGAGTGACTCCATTTCTCACAGCAGCCTTCCTGCGAGCTCCTCCTCTGGAGAAATGTTGATCTATGGCAAACCGTCTGTGGTATTCCCGGCTGGAGCCCTTGGCAAGAGATGGAAGGAGAGAATGACAGTGCCAAGGAGGCAGCTGAAGGATCGTCACCCTGGGAGCCACAGCTCCCGCTTGCTTTTTGCAATGGGCCATAAAGACTGAGGGAGGCAGCGGGAAAGGGAGGGGTGGCGCCAGACAAACAAACCAGAGTTCCCAAGTATAGTCACCGTGCCAGGCCCACCTGGAGAAGTGCTTACCCAGTCTCTGGGGCCAGGTGGCTGGGTTCATAATCCCCACTCTACGACCTTGGGCGAGATACTTGATTACTATGCCTCGGTTTCCTCATCTTAAAAAATGTGGATAACACTAATGCCTACTTCACATGGTGGTGGAAAAGAGATGAGTTAATAGTTACAAAATACAGCCAGGCGTGGTGGTGTGCTTGTAGTCCCAACCACTCTGGAGGCTGAGGCAGGAGGATGGCTTGAGCCTAGGAGTTTGAGGCCAGGCTGGGCAACATAGTGAGACCTTGTCTTTAAAAAAAAAAAAAAAAAAGATTATGCAATATTTAGCAGAGGACATGGTCCATAGTAAGCCCTACATAAATATTATTACATAAAATTAAGCAGGACGTTTGGGCTGTAGCCCCACAAACTTCCTTTTTCTGTAATAACCCCAGCTTTGGATACCTCTCATGTTTACTGTGAGAAGTGAACTAATGCATGTGAACATTATAACCTGTTACAGTTTGTTATTTGTCATCAAGACCATGTAAGAGGGCTGATTTAGCAGGGGCTGAAGGGCTACTAAAGGCCTGTCAGTCGTCAGCCTGTGATTATCTGCCTTGTTGAGGTCCTCTTCTTGTCAACATCACCAGCTCTTTGGCTTGTTCAAGTCTTTTGTGACAACATCCAGGCCTCTCCTGGTCCCTCCCACACACAACGGCAGCTCAGCAAGGACTGGAAGGAAAAGGCGAAACTGGTCCTTCCCTTCCTCAGTCCTGAAGCAGAAGTAGCCACTGGACAGCAAGCTGCAAGACAGGAGGCTGGCACCCCACCTCCGTCTGCTTTACCTCTGGGCAGGAGGGGAGGGCTTTCACAGGGACAGGAGGGGAGGGCTGTTGGCTCCCTCTGTGCGGGGGCCTCAGGAAGAGATGTTAGTGTTTGTCATGAAGGACTAGAAATGAAAACAAACACATAACCCAGAGTCCAGTGTCAGTGTTCTGCCACTTACTTTACGGTATGATTTCAGGTAGCCACCTCTGAGTCTCAGTTTTTCTCATCTTCAAAATGGGAAAAATCAAAGGAAATATAGCTCAGGGTAGAGCATTTGACTGCAAATGGGAAAAATTATGTCTAATTCAAAGGGTGAAAATCAATGAAATATATAAATCCTTCAGTATATGGTTGGCCAATAAATGGTAGCTCTTATTAACTCACATTTTGCACTATCTGCACACTATCTCCTCCAAGGAATACAGAAGAAATGATAACTTCCAGACTGGAAAAGGTGGTGGTAGCAGAAAGTGATTTATAACTGATTTTTTTCACATTTTCTTTCCAGAGCACATAGTAAGTGCTTGTTCATTCATTCATTCATTCACTGAACAGTGTTTACAGAGGTTGTACAGTTTGCCACTATTTTGTTCACTTGTATTCATATTACTCTCACCACTAGAACTGCAAGGTTCATGGGGGCAGAGGCGGTGACTGTTTCTGGATGAGTGAGTTGGTTGAGCTCAAAGTGGGTCTGCAGACTGAAATGGGCCAGGCAAGGAGATGGAGGCAGGAGGCCTGGATTCTGGGCTCAGTTGCCCCTCCAAGAACATAACTTGACCCTGGAGCCTCCGCAGGCCTTCTTTCCACTGTGAGACACCGGAGCATCTCCCGAGGACAGACTCAGGGAACTCTTCCCCATTGGGAAGGCATCCACTCATCCACTGGGTGTCTCTGAAGCCCCAAGCAAAGGGCTTGCGTCCCCCAGTTTGCGGAGTGCAGCAAGTAACCAAAGTAGCAATAATGGTAGAATTGATAGAGAAAAGAAGGAGTAGCCCCACCTCCGTAATGTAACAGAGGGAGGAAAATTCTAGCTCAGCACATGAACTTAACACAAAAGAAGACAGGTGGGTGCCTAGACCTTGCTTTCACAGTTGTTGGGTGCTTCTGCATGTAAGACTCGCCTGTTCTTGCCCACAGACCTCCCTCTAAATGGTCCAGGCTGTCTAGTGACATAAGAGGAAAGGGGGGATCATAATATCCAAAAAGCAGCAACAACCCAAGTGTCCATCAACTGACAAACGAATAAACAACATGTGGTATATCCGTACAGTGGAATATTATTCAGCCATTAAAAGGAAGGAAGTACTGATAAATGCTCCAACATGGATGCACATTGAAAACATCTCGTTAAATGAAAGCAGCCAATCACAGATGGCGTATGATGCCATTCACATGAAAGTCCAGAGGAGGGAAATCTGTAGAGACAGAAAGTGGATTCGTGATTGTTTGGGGTAGGAAGGAGTATTGGGGGATAGAGAGGTGACGAGGTTTCTTTTCGAGGTGATGAAAGTGTTTTAAAATTGACCATGGCGATAGTAGTGCATATCTGTGAATATACTAAAACCACTGAACTTTACATTTCAAGTGGTGAATTGCATGATATGTGAATCCTATCTCAAGAAAGTTGTTTTAAAAAGAGAGTAAAGGGGAAAGGGTGGTTGAGACAAAGCAGGAAGGCTGTGATCAGAAACAAAGCCCAGGCACTGTCTGTCCTGGCTGCCCCCCAAGTCAAAGCCTGCATCTCACACAGGCAGTGTTATGGTAGCCCCCAAGCCCCGACTCGGGAAGATAAATTGACCCCAGAAAGTAAGGGGCTGGGTCCTTTCTCCCCTGACAACTCCCTTTCTGTGTTTTTTCTGGCACAAGAAACATTCTGTCTTCTTGTATAAATAGGAGAAATTTATGACAGTTTTCCCCTTCTCCTCCCTGGTGGGCTACTAGGAAGGGACTAGGGGGAGGAGGGAGCCTTGGATTCCAAATCTAAATGTGGAAAGACTAGCGGGAGTCGGAGGATCTCCTTGCCTGCTTTGGCTCTGACCCTGGCTCTCCCTGCCTTAGCATTTGTGACCATCTGGGTGATGAGGAGGGAGGAGAAAGGTGCAGCCCATTCTTTCTGCAGGCCCAGAGGGGGTGGGCCTCTGAGGCACATATCTGATGGCAGGAGCACAAAGGAGACTGAGGAAATGAGGCATGGCTATCCTAAAGCACTACTGGAGAAGACACAGACCACCCCCCCACACCTGGATTTGGTTATTTTAGTACCTCCCTGTTTGTTGCAGCAGCCTGATATAGCAAGAAGAGAACATGTCTTAGATTCAGAAAAATTGACAGAAAAACTAAATGTGTGACCTTATGTAAGTCACGTTCTCTCTCTGTGCCTCATATGTTAAAAAAGAAAAGTGGTGGAGAAGGAGATAGAATTTATTGGGTTTTCAAAGTGATTTCAGCTTTAGGGTCCTTTCTCCAAATAAAATCTTATGTATTGACCCATGTAACGTGAGTGGCCTGCTGAGCTTCCTGGAGGTAGGAAGGGACGTCCCGGGGCGCCTGTGGGGACTGTCCAGGGCTTGGCCAAGCACAGGGTGAGGTCCACAGTCCCTCCAGCTCTTTCTCAGGAGGGAATTTGCCCCTCGGTGAAGTGTGTGAGCTCTGCACACTCACTCTACTACCTCCTGTGTGTCCTTTGGCACGTCACTTATCTTCTCTGGGCCTCAGTTTCCTCATTTGTAAACTGGAATAATAGTAACATATATCTCAGAGGGTTGTCATGAGGATGACATTAAATAACATGTTTCAGAATCCTTAGCATACTATCCAGCTCAGTAAGTGTTATTATTCTAGTTATCCCATGATCTGATGTATCCTTTCGGTGGGTTTGAAATGACAAATCTGGTGTGAGAAGGTGTATTAGGAAGGATGATGGCAAAACCGCTATAATAAAAAGGCCCCCAAACACAGTAGCATCTAGAAAACAGAACTTTATTTCTCACATAGTAGGCTGGGAGGAAGCAGTCCCGGACGCAGGCAGCTCTGCTCCTCCTGGTCAGTCAGGGACAGGGGTTCCTTCCATGTCTTTTCTTTGTCCTCTCCTAGGGAGTTCCCCTCAATGGCCTGGTCAAACCTCAGTCTCAGGCACTTCTGTCCAGTTTATGAAAAAGAGAACACAAAGGAGAATTACCCAATGTCCTCAGGCTTTGATGACATCACTCAGCTCACATTCCCTGGTGGCCACACCTGGCCACAAGGGCGGCTGGGAAATGGAGTGAACAGCTGGTGGCTCTCTGCTCTCCTGCAACAAGGAGGGAAGGGATCCATCCTCTTCCTCTTCTTTTCCCAGAGAAAAGGAAATAGAGTCTATAGCTCAGAAAACAATATGACCCCCATTAGGTCCCTGCCATTCATCCCAAGATCAGCAGTCCCAGGAAAGTGACTTGGAAGCCTCCCTCTAGAGAGAGCTCCCTTCTATCTGGATGTGAGAAAAGTTTTTGTTCCCACTGCCCACCTGCCACTCCCTCTCTCAGTCTCACCCTGCTCTGTGACTCCTGTTCCCAGTCACCAAGTGTGACTACAAACGTTGGAGTACAGGATGATCTGAACCAGTGACGAAAGACAAGACGGGGACAGGCAGGTCATGCCCAGCAGGCAGCATGGGCATGGGCTCAGTGCCAGGCAAACCCAGCTACCACCTGTGGACCTAAAGTGGGGATTAAGCTCGCTGAGCTTTACTGATGGTTTTGGAAATAGGAATAAGAAACCCACCTGTCAGTGTTGCTGTGAGCATCAGATGAGATAACATGTACCTGGCACATAGTATGCCCTCAGTAAATGGTAACTAATTTTACTTGTCACCAAGGCAAAAAGGCAAATCTAATTCATGCCCCCTGTTCTCATCCAGCCTTTGCATGGGTCCTTTTGTCCTCTCCTTCCTTGCCAATGCATGACTCCTTCCCTCTTTACTTCTTATCCTCATTCCCTTCCCATCTGAACCTTGATCTATAATTGCCTCTTCCAGGAAGTCTTCCCTGATTGAAAAATTCCCCACTTGGCCTCTTTCCCTCACTCTCTACCCCTCCCCCATCTCTCACCTGCCCCATGATTCTGGCCCCATCCTTGTCCCAAGTTTATGCTTGGCCCACCTCTCCCTTCAGAAAGCCCCACCCCCTCCTTCAGAAAGTGTGCAGCAATGGAAGGGCGATAGGTTTGTCATCAGGCACATCAGAGTTCAGATTCCAACTTTGCCACTTTCTAGCTTTACGACTTTGTCAGGCACTTCATCTCTTTGGAGTTCTGTGTTCCACCACCCTCTTGAATGAGGTCAGGTGTGTGGGGGCTGGCACATAGAGGGTATTATTCTCCTCTGCTCTAACCAACCTCCCCCAACCGACACTCTCGGGGCTAACTCTTTACCAAAGGGAGAAAGTAATTTTCCCATTACCAGCCTCCACCCCAGGGCAAAAAGTGACTTCCCCTTGAAGTGTGTGGGCTCTAGGAGGGGACGACCAACCCAAGAGCCAGAGCAGAAGCCAGGGAAGAACTTGGACATCCCAGTTTCCAGGGCTACAGGATCTCTCCTGAGCCCTCACCTTATGCAGCCTCAGTTGCAGGACTAGATTCAGGGATAGGGTGAAAGGGTTGATCTGATCATAGTCTTAGAGAATCCAGGGACCTCTCAAGCTGTGAGAGGTAGCTCATCGTGCCTCCACTTCCAATCTTCCTAGATCAGAAAAGCAACAATATCAATGATTACTAATGCTTATGTGGTGTTTCCTATGGGACAGGCATTGTTGCAGACACTTCACACATATTAACTCATTTAGTTTTCACAACAGCCTTTGAGCTAGATCCTATTAACTTCATTTTACAGGCAAGGAAACTAAAGATCAAACAGTTAAGTAACTTGCCCAGGTCATACGACTAGTATAAGGCAGGATTGAGGTTCAAAACCAGGCAGTCCAGTTCCAGAACCTATGCCACAAAGAGGGCTGACATTTATTGACAGTTTCTATGTGCAAGCAGGAAACACATTACACGTATTCCATCTAATCCCAAACAGCCCCCTGAGATAAATTCTATTATTCTTATCCCCGTTTTACAGGTCAAGAAACTAAGGCAGAGAGAAAAGTTAAGCAACTCACCTAAAGTCACATAGCTAGATAGCTTCAGAACTCCTAGCTGTTTTGCCTCAATTCCCCTATGGCAGCCCCTAGTTTCTCTAGGTGGGTTTTTGAGTTAGTAGCACTGTTCACAAATCTGCTTACCCAGCCTATAACCCTTGTTCTCCAAAACTCCTGCTCGCCTCTGTCCCTTTCCCTTCCCATTTGTCCCTAGTGCCTCCTCTCTCCCGCAATGTCTCCCAGGCCCTCTGTCCCCCTCCTTCTGCTCCCCTCTGCCCTCCCCCACAGTTTCTGCAGAAACAGATGAATTTCACCAAAAAAGACCATCAGACTTTCCCCAATCAGGCCCCCACTGTGCATGATCACAGCCCCCCCGGGGAGGCGATGCAGCGACCAAGCTGGAGAGCCAGAAATAAAATCCTGATTCCACTCCCTGCCCCCTCTTCCCATCACTCATCTGGGAATCCAGGGCCGAGAAGGGAGCTAAAGTGCAGAGCATTCATTTAATATTAACAAATTGAAATGAATTCTTTTAATGCCAATTAACTTGGAGCGGCCCCTTATTAGTAGTAATTTAGATTCATACTTGGGAGAAGCAGGGACAGAGGTGGGGGGAGGTGGTGGGCGGGGGTGGGGGGGTGGGGGGCTGGGCCAAATGTGCCCAGAATGTCAATGTGACTAAGGGGCTGGAAAACCCAGAGGGGCGGAGCAGCAGTTTTACTTCTGCCCAGTTGGGTTCTGTTTCCCTAAGAGGAGCAGACAGAGTCACAGGAGGCAGATCTTCGGGGAAACATGAATTACTGTTGTAATTTTTTTTTTGTAGCTGTGATAAATCTGAATAGGTTGAAACCATGTAACACCATTTTAATAGTTTACTGTCACAGTAATGCTAAAAAGAAAAATTTCCTCAGAGCCAGGATTTACCCCAAACTCTCTCTCCTGAGCCAAACCTTGCTGACCAGAATATCCCAGGCCAGCTTTCTATCCTGCTTTGTCCAAAGCCAGAGCCACAGATCAAAATGGGGTCCCCCAACCCTGCCACCTCCACCTTAACCAAAAGTAAAAGAGGGAATAAATATTGCCTGTCTCTCTGGGAATTCTCTACCAGGAGATAAAAGACCCCAAGAGGCTGACCCTGAGCTAACAGCTTACACTTAGTGGAGAAAAAAAAGAAAATCTGCTTGCATTTTTGTTAGAATTTAGGAGAAAGACAACAATTAAAAATTTGACTTTGCGTACCAGAGAGTTGCCCAGCATAGAAAGAACATAGTCCCAAACAAAAAAGTTGGACAGAAATTCTGCTCTCCCTGGTTTTGTTGGCTTGGAGGTCAGACTAGAGGTGCCCAGAACCAGGAAACTGAGCATAGATTCTAACCCAAGGAGAACATTTTCTACTTCCCAGCATCCCTCCTGGCTGCCAGGAGAGGGGAGGATGAGTCCAGTTCTAAGCTGAGCAGTGTGGAAGTTGGGATGGGGATTCTGAGATGCAAGAGGCAGGAGTGTAAAAGCAGGTTGGGGAAAGGTAAATAAATCTACAAGATGGGAACTTTTATAAAATAAAAACTTTAAAAATGGTTTAACATACAAAAGATTAAATTTAAAGAAGTCAGGTTTTAAAAAGAGGTAAAATCATCCATCGAAATTGAGATAACAATTTGGAAAACGCATACAACATTTCAAGTAAGTTGTTCTTCAAAGAAGGAGAGGTTGGAGTTAATCAAAAGAGACCTTATTCACACCCCCATAGAGTTTCCCAAACAATAAATTCATTTACAATACAAAAAGAGGAATCTACACAGAACTAAACCTCAGTCCACACAGAGAGACAAAAATTGTGGCGATTCTGTAATAGCTGAAAAACTAGTGAGGGAGGAAAAAAACAAATAAACTTGAAATCTGTTACGTGATATTTGTAAATAGCGAAATTGGAGGATGGGATGGAGGAAGGAAGGTGAACTTGGCATCATTAAAGAAGTAAAACTTGCAAAAACATAAGGTGTAACTCATCCGCAAAGAAAAGTAAACTCTCCGTGAGTAGAATGTTCCTCCCCAAGAGAAGAGATTATAAAATTTATCAAAAAAAGAGAAAAGTATCACTCACCCCCCCAGAAAAGCATATTAATCTGAACTTAATTTTTTCCCAAATCTGAGATGAATTATGCAAAAGAATACAAAAGGACTTTTTTTCTTTCAACTAAGAGAAAAAATTGTCTAACCGGATAGGAAGGGAGGTGTTGTTTGCAGGTGCTAGAAGGGGGTACGGAGGAGGAGTGTTTGAGGGGTGGAGGACCAGCTTCTTACCTTGCTCTGGAGCCGCGACGGCAGGACAGGAGTGGGCGAGGGACCCTGCCAGTGCCTGCGTGTTAGGGGAAGGAGGAGTAGGGGATCCGGGTGCCTCTAGTCGGATGAAGAGGATGGAAGGACTGGGGGTGCCCATCTTCCCACCCCTGCCCACCTCCCTCCCTCCGGTACCCAGGCCTAGAGAGCTACTGAAAGTTACAAATTGCTTCCATTATTAGCTCATCCCGGGCGGCCTGGTCATTGGCCAGCCTCTGGCCACGTGGTCCGTCGTACCAATCGATCGGATTTCTAGTTGCAATTCTCTATCTGTCCCTTGGCTCTGGGGAAAAGGGGGGGCGCGGTGGCGCGGGGAGGGGCTAAAAGGGGGGTGTCTTTTCATCCCCTCACCCTCCCTTTCCGCCATGTGGGGGTCCTGAGCGCCGCCCCAGAAGGGGTCGAGGAGATGTTGTGGGCTGGGGCACACCCGGGAGGGCAGAAACTGGAAGAAGCGAGAGACATCGCCAGGGACCCAGGGACCTCTCCTTTCAGTTCCCCAGGCCCGCCCGGTCCTGCTCACCACTCCCTCTATTGCGCCCACTCTATCTTGGGTCGTTCCCGGGCTAGCGGTCTTCTGCTCCCGGCACTTGAGCGCTTTCTCTCCGGATCACTGCTTCGGTCCCCACTTTGGGGACAGTGCTCCCGAGTCCTGGTTCCCCCAGGCCCGCTCTGGATCAGGCGCCTGCGCCTTCAAGGGTTCCTACCCTGTCTGCCTCCCCTGACTAAGGGCTGAGTTTGAGCCCCTCCTGGAATCGTTTGAGCGAAGGACAAGGACAAAGTTTAGAGTGGATGAAAATCAAGAGGAGCCCGTCCTGAGCAGGTAAGCTGGGCCCAGGAGGGGTGCACTTTTGCCTGAGAACAGTCGGTCTCTCCCCGTCTCGCTCTCTCCCTGTCCTTCTGACTCCATCCCGTGTACCCTGCCGGCGGACACTAACCCGCCGGCCCTGGGAGGAATTTGGGCTGGGCCTGGGCGTGTGTCAGATGCTTGGGGTCAGAGCAGCTTTCTTCCCGAGAGTTTGGGGACTAAGGTGGCAACTGGCAGGGGAGAGGGAGGGTTGCTTCTGAAACTGAGAGAGAAGGGAGAAATTAGGGTCCGAGAGACCCAAGAGTCTGAGGGAGATTACTTCTGTCCCCAAGTACAACTTGTGGGAACTTCAGAAAAGTTTTTTGAAGGGGGATGGAGAAGGGAGCAGAGTTGGGGTTTTGAGGTTTAAAGTGGGAGGAAGGGGCGTCTGCTTCCCATGCTGGAGGAAGGATGTGTTCCCTTCTTTCCCAGTCAGGATTGATTACCCGCAGAGAACAATCCAGCAGGATCCCAAACCTGCTCACCCCAGCAAGCCCTTAGGGACGCTTGGAGATCCCCAGGGGTCTCTGAGGAAAGTAGCAGTTTCGAACGCTGCTGGAGTGGGGGGTGGGGTATTGGCCCAGAGCCTAGTCCAGAACTGCCTAGGCCCCTACTGTCCTGGGGCCTTTCGCTGATTTTAAGTAAGGAGTGACATGGGAGAGGGAACAACTCCCAAGTACTTCCCCCCCAATCCAGTTTGACTGAGAGACCCATTTCCCTAAGATGGGGTCAAGGGGGTGTCCTGCTCCTGCCCCCAGCACAACCTCTCTGCCTTCTCCACCTTCCCAAAGTTGTGCAAGGAGTAGAGGTCCCTACTGTCCTCCCCGGACTGAGATTATCCCTCTCCAAGAGTTATCCCAGGAGGAAGAGGTGGGGAGGCTCTTCAAAAGGGAGAGCAGAGGGTGGGTTCTAAGGGCACGGCTGAACTTGGGGGCCTGGAACAAGGGGGAGTGGCGGGCGGGGTGGGTGCAGGAGCCGGCCTGCTGGTGGTCTGAGTAAACGGGGAGGGCAGAGGTCACAGCAGGTGCTCAGGGAGGGACTACCCTTGAGCCTGAGGTTTGGCGGGCGCCTACAACTGCTGTGGCGGCGTAAGGTCGCTGCTGGGCCTTAGGCTTCCAGGTCTGGCCACTCCCAGGGAATCTTGGGCAGGCGGCAGATGGCACATTTGGATCGCTTCTTGAAGAGGGCCAGGAGGGGCTGTGGATCCTAGGAAAGAAAATTCCCAAGTCGACCGTGTGGTGTCTCTAGCCCCTCCCGAGCCCACACCTCCAGAAGCCGCTTGGCTCTGGGTCAGAAGCGCGAATCCGCCTGGGCCTTTGTTTTCGCTATTTCTGAGCTTTTTCTGCCGGTGGCCCTGAGGTTGCTTGGGCACCTGCTCCAATGTGCGCCAGGATCAAGCCAGCCTAGCTTAGAGGTTTAGTACAGTTGCATCTGGCACTGCCTAAAGTGAATTTGGTGTGGTATCCAAAAAAACAGGCTTTTGAGAGGGACATGTCTAGGGGCAGACACGAAGGCCACTGCCATTCAAAGCAAACCTAAGCCTTTTTCTTTCCTCCCAGCCCGTAGCCCTTCACAGCTCTGCAGCCCAGAGGATTTGGATGGAAGGCCTCATCCCTCCCCAGTCCCACACTAACGTGGGAGCCAGCATTTCTCTGCAGGCTGCCTGGGCTCATGGTGTTCTGGGAGAGGACATCTGGTCCTGGGCTCCCCCCACCCTTTGATGAATCCGATCCTTTTTTCTCTTGCTTCCTCAGTACTCCCCCACCCCAGATCTGTGGAGCTGTCCCTCTTTTTCTCTTTCCTTTCTTCTCTTCCTCTTTCTTCTTAGGATTGATGGAGTGACGACAGTTTAGTCAAGGCTTCCCTAAGACTGTAGTTGGGACCCAGCCCCAACATCTCAAGTAAGGGAAACAGCCCTATTGCTGGGGGGGGCCCTTGAGACCAAGTGCCAAGTTGAGAGAGTTAAGAAAGAAAGAATGGCATGGAGGATGCTGGGCTGACACAGGACAGAGACCTTGACTGGCGAGGGGGCAGTTTTATGCCATTTGCCTATTGCAGAGAGAGGATTCAGAAACAAAGAAAGATAGAAAGAAGGTCTAGGAAAACACAAAGGCCTGGAAAAAAATTCAGAACAACAAAGAGAAAAGACTGGGAGAGAGGAAAAGATATGAGAGGGCCCCAATGCTGGAGAGGTGGGTGGGTGGGAGGGAAACAGACGCACATGGAAGGAATATTGAAAAAGGGCAGAATGAAGAATCAGGACTAGGTTTGTTTGGATTTTTAAAATGAGATAAAATCAGGAAAAAAGGAAAGAGAAAAGAAAAAAATAAGGAAAGACAGAGAAAACAAATGAAAGTAAGGAGGAAGCTAAAGAATAAAAGAAAAGGGAAGGAAAAGAAAGAGGAGGTAAAAGTGAGAAAAAAAGAAATGGAAGGGAGCAAGAGAAAGGAAGGAAGGGAAGACAGAGGGAAGACAGAGAAAGAGGGAAGACAGAGAAAAGGGGAAGGAAAAGCAAAGAAAGGGAAGAACATAAAGGGAGAAAGTGGAGACAGGGCGGACAGAAAGCAAAAGAAGGAAAGAACAAGGAGAAACAAAGACAAAGAGAGATAAAGAGGAAAGAAGGGAAGGGGGAGAGAACAGGAAAGGAAACCAGGGCTCACGTTAACAAAAGGGGATCCCGGTTCCTGAGGAGCAGAGGGAGGGAAGCGGTGGAGAGGCCGCGCGGCGCTCGCGCTCGGACTGCGGATCCCGGGGCACAGCGCCACTAGGACTCCAGCGCCCTGCCCCGGGATGCGGGGCCTACGAGACGCGGGAGGTAGAGGCACAAGCAAGCCGCCTGCGAACCAGCTCCTTGGAGAAGCGGCTGAGCGAGCTGGAGAAGCCTTCCTGCCACCCTGTCTGCCCCAGGCCCTGCGCGCCGCGCCGACCTGGACGCGTGGCCTTGATCTGAGACACGCACGCGCGCAGGTCAAGATCTGGTTGCAAAACCTGCGCTTGAAGCAGAAGAGGCCATCGAGGCAGGGACCGGTGGTGGATTCCCGCCCTGGCAGCCCCTCTCCCCGGCTCAATCTCCTCATCCTAGCGCCTGCATTCTCACTCTGCTGGCGAAGGCTGTTCGAAGACTGGGCGGCTTTGTGCTGGGCTCTGCTGATCTCTGGCTCTGTGACCTTCTGTCAAATGAGCCCTTTGCACTGGAGGATTTTTCTGTAATTTTGGCTAGCCTGCCTGAATACCTGCAGGTGAGAGAGGGATGAAGATAAGGCCTGGACTGCTTTTTGGGGGTGGGGGTGGAATTCTTCATTTTCTTCCATTGGTGAGAAGAAAAATCTTCCTTCTGCGCTATTTTCATCTCATCCCTGCCCCAGATAACTACCTTCCAGGTCAAGGGATTTCTCCATGCCAGGGGGTTCAGATTCATCTGTAAAGAGCTTAGCAGGAGATTTGCAAACCCTGGAGGAGGTTGAAAAAAACCTCATATGTGAAAGAGAATGAAGACATTCCCTGCCGGGCAAGTGGACCTTAGGTTTATAGTACATTTCGCTGAACTCACACACACAAAGAGATAAATTGGTAAGGTTGCCTTAGATTCAGCCTGTAGAGGGGGATCAACTTGGGTTGATCCCCCAAGTTGGGGTCATAGGCTATCTGCAGCCTGTTGGGCCTGCACTCCCTGTGCCCTGCCCATGTGCTCTGGTGGCAACTGCTTAGTTTGATTCAGAAGGTTTCTTAGAGCTAATTAAATAATTCCCTTGTCTCCTAAAAGTAGGACGGGGCAGGTCACTAAGGTCAGCCAGGTCTTCCAAGATAGTGCAAGCCTTGAGGAGGGGCTGGGGCACCCCAAACACCGGCTAGAAAGGCATATTCGTGTACACTTTGTAACTCCCTCCTAGGGAGGCCTCTGTCCACCACTGCACAGCGTTGCAATTTAAGCTTTTCCTCCCCTCTTTTCTCTACCTTCTTTCCTTCACTTCTTTCTCTCCCTTCCTGCCTTCCTAATTTCTCTCTCCCTTTTCATTTAGTCCAAGCTGAGGCTCTTGTGCTATCATTGCATCCCGCAAGGCTCTAGCTAGCATGCATGCTGTCCTTGAGGGTTCATTATGTGGTATATATTTGTATAATATTGGGACGACAAGATAAGGGCTGAGATGGGGAGTAAGCTCTGCTAACCAGTTGTGGGATGAATCCACTTGTTTTCTATGTCAGTCATGATTATGACCTTCCTATCCCTTTGGCTCACCCCAGACAATCCTTCCCACCCCCAGCCATCTGCAAGCCACAGTCAGCCTGTCCCTGCTCCTGAAAGTGGAATGGCTGGTGGCCCTAGGGCTGTTGCTCTCCCAGCGTGAGTGAGAGTGAGGTCAGTGATGCCGGGTCGAAGTCTCAAATGCTTAAATAAGCAAAGCATATTTCCCTAACCTTGATGCATTTAGGGATCCTCTCTCCCTTGGAATGGAGAGGCCAGTCCCCTCTGGCTGTTGGCTGTTTCTCCACTGAACACCCCTGATTAGCCAGGCCCACCGCCATCCACATCTGCTTGGTAAACAAGGGAGGCAGCTTGTTCCAGGCCTTGATGAGGGGTTGCAGACTGTCTGCCCAAAACAGCCTTCTTGGCCCAACCTGGGAGGGAAGCAGGGAACCCAACTCACTTTGCAGGATCTGGAATCTGAGTGGGTAGAGCTGACAGCCACGGCTGCATCCCGAAGTCTGACACCAGAAGCAGCCTCGTCTTTGGGTTCTCCGTGCTGCCTAGGCCTCTGCTCTGTTCAGTTTGCTGTTATGTTTCTCTCCCCCATTTGGGGGTGGTGGGGGACAGAGGAATGAAATGTGTTTCCCATTCCCCTAACCCTTCCCCGTGCCCCCACCAACCTCAAAGCCGCTGATAGTAATGAACTGCAGCTTCCAGCCCTGCCCATAAACGACTCAAAGCAAATTCAGATTGTCTTCTGGGCAGGAGGAAAGGGCAGATGCTCCTTCCTCAATCCTCCCTTGCTCATTGATCCATGTTGAGGGCATTTGGGGATCAAAATTGAGGCCAGATTGTTTTCATTGGTATAACATTAGCATTTCGTATTACACCAGCCCAGATTGCTCACATCGAGGAATAGGAGGTCTTCACGCAGACCCATACTTGTTCTCTGGGCTCTCAAACCAGTGATGTAAAGGTTTGTTGAGGTGGAAAAAGGGCAATTTGTTCCATTTATTAGTCAGTATCTTCAGCTACTTATTCCACTAATATTTATTTAGTTCCCACCACGTGCGAAGCATCGTCTCTAACTCAGTTTGTCTTGACGATCGATAGAAGATTTTTGCCACTGAGGCTTCAACGTATTGTGCACAAATACACGAATAAACCAGTGGAAAAAAGTTTGTTTTGGATTCAGCTGATTTTCATCCCTGACTTCCCAGCTCCAGCTCCCCAGCCCCAGTCTACCTGCAAGCAGGACTGCCCTGGGGTGCATTTGTTTTCCCTCCTGGAAAAATGTTTGAAAGGGAGCAAGCGACATGCACTGGGACCGGCAGCTGTGCGAGCCCTCAAATAAAGGGTTTGGGGTGATTGGCGGAGGGGACCTCCAAAGCTTGCTTGGGGAGGCTGGGGAGCAGGAGTGATATGATATGTTTCTCCAGGTTGCTGAGCAGGTCTGTGAGTTTGCCTTGGTGCAATGACGTGCCTGAAGGTGACAGCAAGGGTGTGTGTGTGCAAGTGAGCTGAAGGGGAATGGACAAGTGTGCCTGTGCTGGGCTTGTGTGCCCTGGGCCCGGAAGCCTGCACAGGTGCGGGGGTGCGTATGTATGGAGTGCACGCAGATCTGAACATATCTCTGCATACATGACCCTCTGTGTATGCAAGAGTGTGTGTACCCTCTGAATTATTATAAAATTACACTGACCCTTACAGAAAATCCATACCAGCCTCGGCCTTTCTCCCCCGACCTCTCGACCTCTGGGGTGCCTGAGGAAAGAGCTGACCCGGTCACTGCCTCCCCCTAGTCAATGAGTCTCTCTCCATTAGCATAAAACATGAATCTGCTGGCAGCTTGACAAATTATAACTAGCAGCCAGAGTTTTGCCAACTGGCTGGCTTGGGCGCTGTCTATTTATCATTGAAAATGGTAAATCATAAGAATCCAGATGACTTAATTATTCAAATCCACCCAGGACCCAGAGAAGCGGCAGTCCTGTCAATCTCAGCCCTGGGCTCCGGGAGAAAAAGGGGGGTGTTGTGAGCCTGTGAGCTGGGAGAAGCAGGTTCAACCTCCGGCCTCTCTGCCCAGAGAGCAGGCGCTTTCTCTGCAGCTCTGTTCCCTCCCCACCGCCCTGCCCACCTTTCCAGGCACAAGCCAGAGCCAACTGCTTTGGCTGCTGGCGCCCCCCTCCCCAGGCTCACCCACCTCCCACTGCCCACCACCCGCGCCTCAAACTCAGGCGATGTTTCTCGGCCTCTCTTTGTGTGGATCTCTCTGTTAGCTCTGTCTCGCTTTCTGTTTCAGTGCCTTCATTTTTACTTCTTCTCTTTCTCCTATTCCTTTCACCATTTCTCTTCCTCTCCCTTCGCTACAGATGGACACTGACCCTGCACAGGGCCTCTCCGATGGAGTTTGGCTTGTTTTCCTGGCCCCTTTGCCCTCCCTGTCCCAGAGGTGCCAAGCTCAGACCCCATACACACCTTTCTGTTCCTTTCTTCTGTGGATTTCTAAATACCACTCTGCACAACGTGGGAGGAGTGGATAAGTTGTCAGAGATGTACCTCCCACCACTGAGGCAGGACTTTGTCCCAAGAAGGCCCATCCCTGGGCTGTCCCCTCACTCCCAGTGTGGAACCACCTCAAGCCCCAGCAGAGAGATTGCTCAATGTGAGCTTTCCCAGAAGGAGCAGAAACCCTGTTTACAGAACAAATCCTGCCTCCAGAGGGCTGCACACTGAGCACCTGGGGTGCCCTTTGATCTTTGGGTCCTTTTATCTTTGTGTCCCTCACAGTCCAGTGTAAATATGGGCCACTATCTCTTGCAGTCCTGGACTCCACTGGAAATGTATGCTCTCCCAGACCTGCAACGGCAGGAGGAGGGGCTACGCATGCACCAGTGCCCATGTTGCTTTGACTCCAGCGGGGAATGTGGGCGGCAAGGAGGGTCACGAGAACCCCTCTGTGAATGGCATCCCCCTTTATTCTTTTGGTGGGCTCACTTTACCTGCAAGGACTCCTTAGAGCCCACTTCTGTATGGCAGACACTCCTCAGTTTGGTTCTAACCATGATTACGTTTGGCTCTGTTGGGGTGCGTGTGCTCGCACGCTCGCATCCCTTTCTGTGGATAACCCGGAGCGTTGGCATAGCAAGAAGGCGTGCGTGGTGGCGTGCATGCCTGCGCACATACACCGGGGCCCCCAGAGTGTGTGCGTACGCATGCACTCACACGCTTCCAGAAAGAGCCCTTGTGCTGAAACAACAAGTGACAATGTCCCCACCAACAGGACACCTGAGGAAACAGCCCTCTTCATTCCATTCTGAGCAATGTTGCTCTCAATAAAATATTGGACTTGCTATAGCATAAAACTCCAAAGAAGGAGCTACCTGTTTCTGTCAAAGAAAGTAAGTTCTTCTGGAGTCTGGCCTTTCCTTCCTTTCAGGGTGGGACACAAGCATGGTCAGGAATCTTGGGAGAAGACCCCCCTTCCTAGAGAACATGTGTGACATATAGGGTCCCCTTCCACACCCAGGCCCATCCCCACTGCTAAAAGCTGCATCGCCTCCCTTGTTCCTTCCTCCCCACCCCTCCAGCCAGGGTGATTTTGACAAGGGCGGTGGTGCGGGGTGAAGCCCAGGTGGAGAGGATCAAGATTCAAAAGCAGGCCAAGCAGCTGAAGGCAGGAGATCAATAAGGGAAGACAGATTTCTCTCACTTTCCCCCCACCACCTGCTGGCTCAGCACCCCCACCCAGCTCCTGAAAGCAGGTGGAGGACAGAGCTGAGCCCTGGCCTCTCTCTGCCCTTCTAACTCAAACAGGTTCCTAATCCTTGGGGAGAGGGTAAACAGCTTCCAAGCATGGCCAGGATTAACCATAGAAATGCCGCTAATGTATCTGGGGGCACCGTTCCCTGTCTCTACTCCCATCCTGTGTTACTGATTAGCGCAGCAGCTTGCGAGAGGCTTGGGAGGAGTAGCTAAGAATGCCCTTGCGCAGGCTCCACGAGCCCAGGTCTGAGCTCTGGACAGTGTCTCTGGTGCTAGACAAGCTGAGGGTGGCAGAGGGATTCCCGCCCCCTCCCCCTCACTGACTCCTAAATCAGCTCAAAGGCAGACGGGGGATTTTTTCTCTGCACCTCTCCTGAATCCCGGTCTCCCCTTGGCTGTTCACAGCTGGAGGCAGGTGGGGGACAAGAGGGAGAGTAGAATCGGCTCTGGAAATCAAACGACCCAATAAAAAATTAATTGTCTAATTAAAACCATGAGGAAGCCCCTTGCCAGAGTTTGGCTCTGAGTCGTCAGGGCTATAAAGGGTGGGAAAATGAGTCTCAGCTCCTAATAAATTCCTGATTTGCAGCTTGGTCTATCAGCAAAGGAGCAGTGAGTGTTCCACCTGGCTAGGCCTCCTGGAGGTCATTCCACCCCTCCCTCTGCCCCCAGACCAAGCCGTCACACCCACCCGCAACACACACCTGACTCAAGCTGAGACAGAGTTTCCCCAAAAGGGACAGAGAAGCCACTACTCAAGGCAGGCAATGTTCCTGAGACTGAACCTCAGTCTCCCTGATCTGCTGCTCACCCATTTCTTCTTGTTCTTTCCTCAGCATGGAAAGTTCTGGAAACTTCCTCAACTGAAGAGTTCTCCATATAGGTTAACTAATAATTGTATTATATAAACGAGTTTGCTGTGTAGGTTCATTTTGACCTCACTCTCTCCATTTTTGTGAAAAATACATGATTACAGATTCCCTCTTACACTTAGTACTGATTTTTGCAGGTGAATGGCAGAGAACCAAGCTAAGAAATTAATCTCCCCCTAAAAAAGGGCTGCTCAGTTGACCAAATCCTCTGGAAGAGGGAACACAAAGCTAGTTCAGAAAGGAATGATAGTTAGACAACTCTCAAGTGTAGATGGAGGCCCAAACTTTCTCCCTGGATAACTGTACTATTTCTTCACTTGGGTCTGCCTGTGTAGACACAGCCTCCATGCCTCTACTCCCTCCCTTCCTTGGCAAAAGCAAATGCCTTATACACAATCAGAGGTAGCAATTCATAATAGCAGGAGGAGGAGATGGTTAGCATACTGCCTTTAACATCATATTACATTACTTTATTAGATAGAATACAATATGGAAGCTTTCTTTTTTTGTAAGAGACAGGGTCTTGCTCTATTGCCCACGTAATTCACTGCAACCTCAATCTTCTGGGCTTAAGTGATCCTCTTGGCTCAGCATCCCATAGCTAGGACTACAGGCAAACACCATCATGCCTCGCTAATTTTTTTTTTTTTTTCGGTAGAGATGGGGTCTTGCTATATTGCCAAGGCTGGCCTTGAACTCCTGGCCTCAAGCAATCCCCTGCCTTAGCCTCCCAAAGCACTGGGATTACAGGCATGAGTCACCACACCTGGCCTTAATATAGAATCTGTATCTGTGATCAGCTTCTTTAAACAAATATGGCAGAACAAACAAGGGTTGTCCTTCAGAATAGTCACCTGAGAAGAACACACATTCATTCCACTTGTACCTCTGTTGATCAAAACATTTCTGCAAAGCCTCCATTCAAAATTGACTTTAGGGACTGGGCGAGGTGGCTCACACTGGGAGCATTCTGGGAGGCCAAGGTGGGAGGATAGCTTGAGCCCAGGAGTTTGAGGTTGCTGTGAGCTAGGCTGACACCACAGCACTCTAGCCCAGGCAACAGAGTGAGACTCTGTCTCAAAAAAAAAAACAAAAACAAACAAAAAAACTGACTTTAGACCAGGCACAGTGGCTCATGTCTGTAATTCTAATGCTTTGGATGGATGAGATAGGAGGATCACTTGACCCAGGAGTTTGAGACCAACCTGAGCAACATAGCAAGACCCCGTCTCTACCAAAGAAAAAAAATTTTTTTAATTGACTTTAGAGCCAGTTTACAAAATATTCAAGACAACCATTAACTGAACGTTTTTTTTTTTTTTTTTTTTTTGGCTGATTCCAAAAAAGCAAAGGATAAAGATTTGTCACCAATAAGAACAATCAAAAGGCTGAGTCATGGGCCGGGCACAGTGGCTCACGCCTGTAATCCTAGCACTCTGGGAGGCTGAGGCAGGTGGATCACTCAAGGTCAGGAGTTCGAAACCAGCCTGAGCAAGAGCAAGACCTCGTCTCTACTAAAAATAGAAAGAAATTCATTGGCCAACTAAAAATATATATAGAAAAAATTAGCCGAGCGTGGTGGCTCATGCCTGTAGTCCCAGCTACTAGGGAGGCTGAGGCAGGAGGATCACTTGAGCCCGGGAATTTGAGCTTGCTGTGAGCTAGGCTGATACCACGGCACTCTAGCCTGGGCAACAGAGTGAGACTGTGTCTCAAAAAAAAAAAAAAAAAAAAAAAGCTGAGTCACATACCCTGAAGACAATTCCAAAAGAAGAGCTACAAAAAATTGTTGTGTCATAGCAGCCTTGTTGGAATGAGGGGATCTCCCCACCAGGTGACTACTCATGGGAACAGTGCTCCTTCAGGGCCACATCTGGAGCGTGTTATTTATCATTCCTGATAACCCTTCTTTCGTTCATCTGGTTGTTATTTTTCATCTCAAACAATAAACTAAGCGTTCCCTAAGAAGGATAAAAAGGGAAGAAAACAAATTCCCGACCCCCATCTGGGTCAGGATCCCATCTCTGGCTTCAGCAAATCAGCACATTCCCGTGGACAAGGTAACCAGCGTGGCTGGGCCATTCTGCTTCTAAGAACCCCAGACCCAGAGACTGGAACGTAGACTGTGGTCCTGGCTCACCTCGTGTTAACTGCATACATACTAAGCTCCAGGCCCCACTGGCTGCTTACACACGGGTTGTCCTTTACAATTTTGGGTGTTCAGATAGCTTTCCTTCCCTGATAGTGGCCTTTATTATTTCTTGTCCCTGCTAATGCGGTTAGGGTCACACGCTGCCCCATAGTGCTGATGTTCTGGGAGAGCTCCCCTTCCTGGTGCCCGCTTCTCATGGGGACTAAACTTTGGAAATCACGTTGTCCACCTCACTCTGCCTTTGGGCAAAGCCTCTCTTGAATATTGGTAGTTCTCAGGTTGACCAGCTTGAGCTCACAGACAGAGCCTGACCCAAAATAAAGGCCATCATTATGGCACCTCCCTGTCACACAACGCCAGGGGTAGATGGGGCATCTTGCATATTGAATTCCATGTGGATGGCACCACCTAGAGTTGTGCTCCAGGAGTGCAGTGATGGCGTTCTCCGGAGTCAAGCAGTGCTGCCACCCTGCCACCCCACGTGCCTGGCAACGCAGTCGGCCTCACTAGCACTCAAGGACGAAAACGCTAAGTCTTGACAACTAATGTGTCTACACCGCAGGCCTCCAAGAAAGGACTCAAAGTGGAGGTCCTCTCCACCTCATTGATAGCCAAGAGATTTCAGCTCAGCACACAGCTCACCAATCTTCTCTCCAGCAACTTCAAAAGCAGCTCCAGCCTCAGGGAGGACCCCGGGGGTATGAGGCAAAGCTGGCTTGACCTAGCTTGGTGTTGGGCGATGTTGCCAGAGCACAGGTCAGGCCCGGCCTGTGACCGGGAAACAGCAGGCCCCATTCGGCCTAGAGTCTGGGGAGGGATGGGAGTGGGTAATGGAGGGGTGGGTACAATCTCCTCAGAGTGCAGAGTGAATGTGTACAGCGGCCCAGACCCCTCCTAGACATGAGGCCTGCCAGGCTCACACATGGCTCCTCACCGGCTGACAAAGACCTCTGATGTCTATCCCAACTGGACAACCTCCTTCATCCTCCGCCCAGCCCTCCCTTCCCCTCCTCTCAACCCCAGTCATACTTTCCTCTCCCAAAGACTGAGTAAAACCCACTGACCTCTGTAATCCTCACGACATTCCCCTCGAGCCCTCTCAGTTTACAAAGCCATGCAGGCCCCTGTGTCCTTACCTCACTGCGACAGGGGCCTCTTCATGTCCTTACCTCACTGCGACAGGGGCCTCTATTCTCCCCATTATATTGGGACATCCCTGACTCAGTAGCTCTTGGAAGCTCAGCCATCAGAGCCCCAGACAAAGCTCCCACACAGGCAGAGACACTAGCACTCGCAGGAGGGCTCAGCAGTCCACAGCCAGCCTACCTTGACTGAACCCTGCCTTTGCGCTGGCACCATGGCTGTGTAACAAGTGGGGGTAGTCTGGCCCTGAAGAGCATTTGGTCTCAAGTGACCAACAAAACGAAACAAAACAAAAACCCTACATTCATCCCAGATTTGAGGATAGTAATAATAAACCCGACCATGAAAGTGAGCTTTCTGCACAATTAAGTTTCAAGAGCAGGAGAAAGTGCTATCAGTTTAGGGTCCCCCCAAAAGATTCCCAGAAGAGGTCTTCTAAGAGCTACCCTTGTGGTTTTAGAAAGGCTGAGAGCCCATCACAGGTCTCCAGGCTGCTGAAGAATTGTCACGTGGGTTGTCCTTTGTTTCCCCAGAACACTGGTCACGGGAGAATGGGCTCCAGCGGCAGAGGGTAGCATCACCGAGCACCTCCTCACCGCTAGGCACTGTGCCAGGCACTAAGAACACGGAAAAGAATAACTATCCGTGTCAAGGCACTGACAGTTTAGATGGGGAAAAACCATAGGTAGACGTTTATGAAGCAATGTGGAAAGGACCAACACTAGGGGTACACCCAGGCACCCTGGGAGCACCTGCATGCACCTAAACCTCTCTGGGGGAAAGGGGAAAGGAGGGGTCAGGAAGGCTTGCTCAAGTGGGGAGTATAAAAACTGTAAATAAAATCCCACCTGAAGGTCACCTTCCCCTCCAGGAATAACCAAGGTCACAGTGGGGGTGTCAGCATCCTCATCCTTGGGACAGAAGATCCAAATCCAAGCTGGGATTCCAGCTGGATGTAGGTGCCTCCCTAACCCACCTGCCCCATAGCCCATCCCACTCTGCCAGCACCGTGACCAGATGCTCTCTGATTCCTGAGACCAGACAGAGCCTGGGGGAGAGGCAGGGGGGCATCCACTGTCTCCTAGAATTCACATACTCTACCGCCTTCGTCTTTCATGCCTGTGGGGAAAATGCCCCCATGCCCCCATTCTCCATCCCCAATCCGGCTCCCACCCTCCCACTGCTGCAGCTGCTCCCTCCTCCCCCACCTTGGAGGAATGTACCCTCCCCTCCAGCTTTCCCTCCACAGGGGGCAGAGCGGGAGGGAGGCTGCATATGGCCCCATTTTCCTTGGCCTGGGTAGGCTACTTTGGAAATGAGAAACCCCCTTGCCCTTTCCTCCCCTCTGGGGAGCACCCTCCCTCCCCTCTCCGCATTCCCCACAAGTTCGCAGACTGAGATCCGCCCTACGTGCAGTTATGTGGTGAAATCACCGCTTTCCTCCCCCAGAGGCGCCAAAGCTGGAAGGGAGCATACTCAAACCTTTGATGTAGGCACGTTTTAAAAGGCCCACCTGTCCCCTCTCTCCCCAGCCCCCAGCCTGAACTGCTGGAGCCCCTCATCACAGCTTTAAATCCCAGGCTACCCCTGCCTGGATCAGGTGGGGGTAGGATCAGGTCACACACACTCTACCCATGCCTCCTCCCCTCCCCCCCAGGGGTAATCAAGCCCAACCATGCTCACTCAGGGACATCTGTCTCTGGCGAATAAGAAGCAATCCCAAACTCAGGTTCTGTGACACTTAAAAGCTTCAAGCAGGAAGATCTGCAATTTCTCTTGAACCAGGGCCTGTGGGGAGGGTCGCTTGGAAACCCTCGTTTGATGTTGTGCTTTCATGGCTGTGGTTTGATCCAGATGTTCCCCAGTTGTGGGATTTCCTCACTGGGAGGGAGGGGCCTTTGGCTGTGAAGATATTTCCATCATGTGCACATTTGGATCCCAGCCTGCCCGGCAGGGGTGCTCTTCCAGCTCTCGCCGACCCTGCCCTTCCACCCGGGAGCACATCCCAAGAAGAGAAGAGGATCCATAAGGGGGCATTCCCAGCTCCTTGCTGGTTTGCTGTGTGACTGTCCAGAAATGGCTCTACATCTCTGTTCTTCTGGCACCATAAGATGAAGCTGGATTTGGTTCCCAAAAATGGTTCCCAGATCATGGGAAGAATAGGAGAGGGAGTTCAAGAACCAGATTTCTAGCCAAGAAACAATCATCTAAGCAATTGTGAATGGAATTGGACTGAAAGTGGAGGAGTCTGGGCTCTTGAAAAAGAAAGTGGTTGTCCCTCTTTTGAGTCAGTCCTGTACAGGTGGAAGTAAACCTTTCCAGACTCACAGGCCTCTCTGCTCTCAGAGCTTGAAAAGGTCAAGGTCATCCCTCTTCAAGGTCTTCACTAAAACCCTGGAAATCTTTCCTTTAACTTCAAGAGACTCCAGTTCTTTCTGCAGTCCAGGTTCCAGTCACTTCTTGCTAGAGCATGATGTGGCTTCCCGGGACAAGTGCATCGGTCCCACTTATTGCCTCTAAGGCCTCTCAGAATCCCTCGAGACACTTCTGCTTCATGGAGTCAGGGCTGTCGACTATATGAAAAATCAGATTGCTCCTAGAGCTGGGCTGGTGATCCCTAGACACTTACTAGAGGGTTACTAGAGTCTGACCCAAATTCTCTACTTACTTGCATTGTGGACGTCCCAGCCTAAATTGGACGTGCGGATGTTGACCAGTAGAGAACAGACAGACAAAAGAATCTCCAAACCCTGCAAGACCAAGGCAACGGCCCACAAGTGGATCCTAAAGGACTTTCATCAGCCACAAGTGTGGGTAAGTGGACTTTTTCTAAGGGGAGGGACCTGCATGGGGAGAGAAGCAACCTGGGTCACTTCTTGCAGGAAGGGCAGTTTCAGGGGAGAAAAGGGAAGCTGGGAGGCACTGGTCTGAGCGGCTCAAGAGGCTGCGGAGAGCCATGAGAGGCAGGGTAATGGGAGATGAGGGACTGGCTAGAAGGAAGGGTTGGAGAGAGAGGTGGGCACAAGGGAGGAAGGAGAAAAAGCACCATGTGGCTGTCGCACCTGAAGATTTTGAGCAGCTGTTCCCAGCTCTCCTCGCTCTGTGCGACATGGGGCAAATGCACGTTTTGGGGATTAGCTTTTCCTCTGAAGGCCTGAGGGCCAGTTCTCAGGCCTCCTCCTCCCCGCAGACTTTAATCCCTACCAGCACAGATGGGGTCAGGCCATGATGGCGATGGCAGGGGGGTGGCACTGGGTCTCCTTGGCTTGAATTTTTTCTTATTCCCCCACGTCCTCTGTTTCTTAGGTAATAATTCCTCATTTTGCCTGGTCTTGTATACCCCATATGTCTATGGCTCAGAGAACTAAGAAACACTCCATCATTCTTAAGCTGGGCCATGCCACCTGCAGGCCCCGCCCCTCCCACACATATGTTCACACCACTGGGGCAAGTGGTTCGCTTCCCCACCGCCCCTCTGGCCCCGCTCCCCTCCACCCAACCCTTTTCAGCTTTCTGACGACAATTAGAGCCTTCTCTCCCTGTAGGGGGGTGGGAAGGGCAAGGTCGGGGATCCTCACAGCTGGATAGCAGCTGGAAGAGCCCCAACTATCCTGTGCACTCACAGTAACTCCCTGGAGGGGGCCAACAGGAAGGGGGAAAGGTACTGGGAAACTGTGGGGAGAGGGAAAAACTCCTGCATCAGGATTGTCTACCTGGTCCAGTCTGGGCTGGGGGCAGAGTAGATGCTCAACAAGGTGTCCTAGGTCTCAGGGAGGGGCTGGCTGGTGGCGAGGCACCAGCCTGCTCAGGGTATCTGAAGGCTCATGTTCCCCCCTCCGTCTCCTCTGCCTCTCCCACTCGCCATTTCTGTGGAATCCAGGTAAGGACACACCTGTCACAAGTTATCCCCCTGCAGGGTTACTAGACTCTGACCCAAAGTCTCTGCTCCAGAGGCAGCCCTGTTCTCCACCTCCTGCTGGTGCTGTGCATGAAGACACTGAGATGGGACAGAAGAACCGCTCTTGTCTTCCCTTCTGAGGTGTCGCCGATGCCCAGCCCTTTCTCAGAAGAACCGCTGCCAGGCTGAGATGAAAGCCTGTGGGGAAGGGCCATGGTGCCTAAGGCTGGGCAGGGGCAGCCACACCCTCTCCTTGCCGCTGCAGGCAAACATAAGGTTTCTCCCAAACGTGAGGGTCTGCTTCAGTGCCAGGGAGGGCTCCTCCAGCACTGCTGCTCCTCCTCCTCCACCCCACAATTACCAAGACAGTGTTGCTTGGGCAAGCTCTACCCCCAGGTTTGGGTTAAGACGTTTGAGTGAACGGAAGTGAGAGACACTTCCTTAGTCTCCTGCAAACCCTGCCAGGCTAGAGGGGCCGTGATCGGGCCTTCCTGAGCCCTGTATCAGATCCACAGGGTCATTGCACCCAAACCTCCCTGGGATGTATGTCAGGCCACTGGACTCATTGGAGCTGACAAATAAGGTCACAGCCAGCAAGCAGTCAACACTGCGCACCCACTGTGTGCTTTGCGCTGGGCTGGACTCGGCTGGGAGAGACAGGGGAAAGGACCACTTCACTGCTCTTGCACCCCACACACTAGCCCAAGAGGTACGTATTACAAGTGCTGGAGACTCATGCTGGAATAGAATCCTGTAACCCTCCCCTCAGGCCCATTCAGACAGGTGATCATATGTGCACTCAAGCACACAAGCTAGACAGGAGAAAGAACTTCCCTGGGATTTAGTAAAATCATCAAGCTTGAAAGCCTCTCTTCCTGGAAGGTGATGAACCAGGAGAGCCACCATCTTGCTGAGCCAGAGGTAAGGGAAGGCTCCCGTCTAAAGGCAGAGGGATGGCTGAGATGACCCCTCAAGAGCTTACCCAGGACAAGGTAGAGAGGTAGAGGTTCCAAGAGAGAGATATGAGGAGAGTGAACACCGAGGGGCAGATGTATGGATGGAGGGCTGGGGGGCTGGGGAGAGCTGGGCTGGAGAGATGGGTGGTCCTGGCTGAACTGATGGACGAAGCCAGGATGGATGGATGGTGGCTGAGGTTTGTTTACTGGCAGCCCCCAGCCCGCAATTGTCGGGGGAGAGGAATGGCGGCTGGCACATCAGAGGGCTCTTAGGGAAGCTCATGGAGATGATTTAGATGGGAATGAATCAGCTCCATATGGATTAAGTGTCCCTGCAAATCCCAGGATCTTATAGATGAGGGGACGGGGCAAGGGCACCAAGGGGCGGAGTGAGAGGGGAGGGGGGCAGTGTGGAGCTGGTGCAGGGAAATGCAGGCCTGGAGCCTGCGGAAGGGCACCCTGGGGGTATGGGACAGGTTGGCAGGGCGCAGACCCAGCCATCCCCCATCTGTGGCTACCACCGCTCCTATTCCACTCTCCTCTTGCTTGGTGCCAGGCATTAGGACAGGCCTCCTTCTCCACACCAAGCCCTGTGTGTTGGGGTGTCCTTTCCGAGTGAGTTTCTGTCTGCCTCTCCTTGCCTGTGTCTCTCTTTCTTCCTGTGTCTCCATGTGTCTTCCCATCTGCATGTTTCTGTCCCTCTCGTTACCCAGCCTTCTCCCTGGTTTCTGTCTCTCTCCCTCATACTGCTCCCACTTCTCTGTCTCTTTCCCTAGAGGCATAAAGGGCACAAGGACCCTGCCTGGTCTCTATTAACCAGCCTTAGCTGTGCCTTCTGCTCCATGGTCAGGTGACCACAGCCCTCCCTCTGGCTGCTCTCTCATGGGGTCCTTGGGTTTGGAGGTGGTTGGGAGAATAGGGAAGGTGGTCTGAAAAGTGACTTTTTGGCTACAGAAAGTTCTTTCTCTTCCCCTCTGCCACCCTGCCCTCAGCTGTCCCTTCTCCCAGTGCCAGAGGAGGCTTGGATTGGGGCACTGATGCTCTGCAGACAACGGCAAGTCAAGCAGACCACGCATTATTCTGGGCTATGGAAGGTGATGGGTCATCTGCCAGCTGGGGCTTATTGGAGGCACGGTCTCCCACCCTCGCCCCATGCCCCATGTGGAGGGCCCGGAGTTGGCTGCGGTTATGAAGCCAGCTGCCATGTGGGCGACCCGGAGTCGGAGCACGGGGTAGTCACATATGACAGTCGGTTGAAATAGCACAGCCACTCTCCCCCTACCCCCACTGGTGATCTATGGGCTGCGTGCCCTGTAAAAATTATTTATCGGGGCCTCAGAGTGTCCTGATTTAGTGCCGCTGCCTCTGGGGCCGAGGGGCCTGCCTGTCCGCCAGACTCTAAGCGTTAAACGACGCTAAAAAGTTAAACAGCCAACGTTGGGGGCTCACTCGAGGAGGCGCCATAAAGCTGTCGGAGCTGCTTAAATCAGGAGCGAGGATTCCCCGGGACATCTTCTCTCCATATGCCGCAAGCCAGAAAGGCTCTCCTCACCCCTCTGCCGCTCACCCCTACCCAGCAGCCCACACAGGGCAGGGGACACGTGGGCTGGGAGCTCGGGACAGAGCCGCAAAGGAGGTCAAGGATGATGTCCCCTACAGGGCTTTCTCCAGCATCGCCGGCCAGTAGGTCATGTTGTCCAGCTCTCTGTCTCCGGGCAGGGGTGTCCCTGTTCAGATACAGTTTTTAAGGACTTCCAGGGAAAGGCAATGCCAGTCTCTTCCAGCAGTCCATGGGGAGCAGTTCTTTCCCCAGTTTGTCTCGCTTCAATCCATGTTTCCATGTATTGAATGCACAGGAACACTGCGACTTCCTTCTCTGGTGTGTCCTGTCCGTGCCAGCCTGTGACCTCTGGCCTGCTTTGCAGCCCCCACCCACATAGCTCTCTGAGGAGCAGAGCCCCACCCTTCGGTCACCACCCTCCCCAACGCACCCCTGGGTGCCAGCATGACACTCAAGCTTCACACAGGGCTTTTCTCAGCCGAACCCCAGTCCGTGCTGCCACCGCCCGGCCGCCCGGCGAGAGGGAAGGTGGGTCTCCGTGGGCTGTCCATCACGCCTTCTTTCAGCAGCAATAAAACTCGCTCTTAAAACCCCCGTTTGGGTCCCTAATATTTGCCTGGCTATATATCTCCGGTGATATATGGACAGAAATTGCTCATAAACGGCTATAAAACCTCTTAGTTGAGCTGGGGAGGAGGTGCATGAGGATGGGCACGGCCCAGGCTGCAGGAGGATCGGAAGCTGAGCCACTCCGCTCAGCAGCCCAGACTCGACCCTGGATCCCAGGCACAAGCGGCTGGCTGTGGGGCTGGGTAAGGGTGGAGGAAGACGACCCAAAGGAAGATCTTCAAGCCCCTCATGTGGTATTATGGGGCTGTCCCACCAGGCTGCTCCAGGGATGTGCCATGTGGCCTTGGGGGAGTCACAGGTCATGCCCTGCACCATGGTTTCCATCACAAGCATGAGGATAATGACACATACCCAGGCTCCCTTATTAAGTTGTCATGAGTATCAAATGAGGAAACATACAAAGCATTCATCAATGCTTTGTAAGATACAGAGGTTGCACATAATGGGTGCTACCCTCACATGCGCATGGTGTATTTTGAAGGCCTACTATGTGCTGGATACTTAATCATCCCTAATCCCAACAACACCCTGCCATGCAGATATTACCATCATTGTGTTCCAGATGCAAAACCTGAGGTTCAGAGAGGTGTGCACAGGTAGTCAGTGCCAGACGTGGGGTTCAGGTCTGATTCCAGAGCTGGTGCCCTTTCCACACCTCAGAAATGAAAACCTGGCAACAGGAGGGATAAGACACTAGGGGGACTTCCAAACAGGGCAGGTGGCTAAAGGAGGCCTCCTGTCCTGGATCTCTCCCCCTCCCCAGGGTGCAGGATTGTTTCTCCCTCTGACACTTCTGTTCCAGTCCCTGAAGGGCCCTAATAGTCAGGGTGTCCCCTCAGCATATTCCCAATCACTATACTTGATCACCTAGGAAAACGGCTCCCAAAGTGGAGGCAAACACCTGGGGCTTTGCAGGAGGCCAGAGCCCTCCACCCCAGACGCCAGGAGACATGGGTCCTGGGTGGGACAGGGGAGGAGAGGCCTTGGTGGGAGCAAGTATAGACTGAGAAGGCCATGGTTCCTGGGTCCCCGGTCCAACCCCTGACAAACCCCAGCACCCGCTATCCCTTCTGGTCACCTTCTCTCTCCTATGCCTTCCCTCTGTGACCACGCACCCCTCTGCTTCCCCACACTCTCCTTCCGTCCCACAGCACCCCAGGGGGTCAACCCACACACACACCTGCAGTTCCTCCAGTGCCTGGCCACCCCTTCCCTCCTCCATCAGCCCTAGTTCTCTTCTCTTCCCTTCAAGCCCCAGCTGTCCCCTCTGCATGCCCACCCCTTCCCTGCCTCCCAGCATCCCCAGCTCCTGGATCCCCTTCCTTTCATGACCCCCTAGTCCCACTCTCCTCATCTGTCATGTCCCCCAGCTTCTTCTCACTTGCCCTCCAGGACCCCCAGCCCCTGCCTGCCCTTTGCCTCCTTCTTGTGACAAAGCAGGACAAACAGTAGGAAGGCCATCCTTCTGCCCCACGCCTCTCCTTCCCTGGTGGCTCCCACCCCCAATCCCACTTTTCTTTAAGTTTCCAAATCAACCTTCCTCCAATAATAATGATAAAGCAGGAAGCCGGGCCGGAGGACAGTGCAGATTTTTCTTCTTGACATGGAGTTTCCGATTAAAGGCAAGGGGACATAAATCCTCCCGCGTAATTGCTGTGCTCCAGCTCTCAGCCACTTGGAAGGGAGGCTCCCACCTCCTCTGCCCCTGCCCCCAGGAGCCCCACCCCCAATCTGAACAGGGCTTGGTCCCCAGAGCTTGGGGGTGGGCTGGGAAGGGGGAAGGGCATGTTGCTGGCATGGGCGAGGTTGTGTGAAGGGGGTGGATAAATTTGAGCAGGGCTCCCTGCATTTCCTTCCAGGGGTCCAAGCCTAAGACAGACCACATCCCATAGCCCACCTCCCCCAGCCCCAGGAGCCCCTCAACCCCTCACGCTGAGAACATGCTTTATACATTTTACAAAGCTTCTTGGCATTTATGATCTCATTTGATTCTTGTAAGGACCTTGAAAATTATTAAACAGATACCAGATGGGGAAGAGACCACAAGAAATGAACCAGTGCAACTCCCCTTGTTTTATAGATGGGGAAACTGAGGCCTGTAAAAGAGATCTGCTAGTGGCAGAGCTGGGACTAGCCCCATCAGAACTTGACTTCTCAAGACACCAGGGAGGGGCTGACACTCTTTAAATCTATTCAATCATGAGCCTCCTCCCAAGTGCTTTTCTCACCCACCAGAGAAGCTTTTAAAAAATCAAGAATGCTCAATGTTCTTAGCCCTCTTTACAGATTAGAGAAAGATGACATTAGAAACATGTGTGAATTACCCAAGGTCGAGGGTTAAGGGCAGAGACTCAGGTCCCTCGGCCTCCTGACTCCACCTCCACACTCTTTCCTTCTCAGAATTGCACTCCGAGATTCCAACCTCTCTTGGCTCTACAGGTTTAACTCAGCCCATCCTGGAACCCTGCCTCGCCCACATGAGGGCCACGGAGTCCTCACCCAGCCCCTCCCCAACACTATCTCTCCCTTGTTTCCCACCCCACTGCTCACGTCCCTCCTACATAAAGCCCTCCTGATCTGAAAGCCTTGGTTCCACTTTCTTTGTTTCTCCTGGAACTGAACAAACCCTCCCTCCCCGCCTCCCCCCCACCCCCACCCCCCGCAAACTATTCCTAAATCAGGTCCTGTGTGGGCGTCTCTTCTCTCTCGTCAGACCAGGGGAATGGGCCTGCGTCTCCTCTTTCTGTCCTGCCATCTCCTAACCTTGCGCCCCACCCACCATCCTCATACCATCTCCAGCCCCGCCAGGCTCAGCCACAGAAGCCCCGGGACCCCCATTTGAGGTACAAACTGCTATGGCCTCTGGGTTTGAATAGCCCTCCAGGGATCATCTGGCTTCTTGTCCTCCCAGTCCCCTCCCTTCAGCATCTCAGGTGAGAGGAGCCCTCAGCTATGACCAAGCGAAAGAGAAGTCTCATCCTCATTCTGCTTACCCAACTCTAAATAAAATCCGAACTCAACCAATTCCTGTTCAAGCTCCTCAGACATCCTGATGAGGTGGCAGACAACTGGGTTCTGCTATGGACCCCAGTTGAGTCCCCCATGCTCCACCTAATCCAGAGCCATGCCCCATGTATCCACCCTTCCCTCTACCACAGCAAAGCTTAGTGGAGAGCAAGGTCCAACGAGAGCTTTGGAGTCTTTGAGAAAAACATCCCGGCTGGGCCAGGAACAAGCCAGGAGAGCTCGAAGACCAACCTGGAAGGCTCAGATGCTCCTGCAGGAGCCTGTGTTATGGTTCCTGTGCTAAGTTTAGGGTGGCACTACCTGGGCTGGGCAGTTCTGGATGTTACTGTACAGTTTTGGGGGTGTTATTCTGGATGGTGTCATGGAGTTTGGGGCATAACTGGGCCCCACACTGGGGGGGTTCCACACTGGGGTCCACACTGGGTTCCACACTGGGGTTGTTCTGGGGTTTCTACAGGGTTACTCCAAAAGGCTGCAAGCCTGTGCTATACTGCCTGGGCCCAGAGGAAGGGAGGGAGCTAACGCTGTAAAAGAAATCTGGGGAGTTTGGAGGGGAAGGACAGAGGTGGCCCAGGTTCCCAGAAGACAGAATATTTCAAGGTTGCAGGACAGTGAGGTCCTTCTCTATCCCTTCTTGGTATTCAAGTCCCAAACTCTGGCCAGCAGCCTCACTTGTTGGTGACAATGAGCTGGGAATGGAGAAGGCTCCTTGCTCCCTTGAGAGGGATTGCAGGCCAGACACTGCACATGCTCCCAGCTTTCTGTAGGAGGATGGACCAGGAAGAGAGGTCCCCAGTGGTCCGCCTGGGTGTGTGTCCCCAACAACAACCAAACTCTGAGCTCCCACCTCATGCTTAGAGCCCTGCCCTGGGTGTTGCTGTGGCAGGGGAGAGTCCAGAGGAAAAAAATACAGACCCTTCTCCCTGGAGACCCCAAACTTATGGGGATGACAGACCCTTATCTTGGACCCAGGAGAGTAAATAGAGAACTCTTCTTGTAGCTTAATCCTGGACAACTTCCTGCGAGTCAGAAGTATGGGGTCAGGATTGAGCAGAGAGGTGGCAAGGGAGGGGGTCAGAAGCGGGAACAGGCTACAAGCAGTTTCAGAGGTGAGCAAGGATGAGGGTGAGTTCTAGCCCCAGACTTGGGGGTAGGGAAAGAAGAATCATTCCCTCTCCTATCCACCATTCACTTAGCAAGCAGTTGCGAGGGCAGCTATGTATCAGGCATGGTACCAGGAAACACAGAGAGGAATTAGAGAGGCAGGGACAGCAACTGGAGAGACTCCCAGAAGCTCAGTTCCTCCTCCAAAATACCAGCATCAGCTTCAGAGTTCTCTGGGTCCATGCTAGCGGAGCTGCTGCCTCCCTGTCTCTCCAATCCAAAGAAATCCATTCTCCGTAATTCTAGCTTCTGTCTTCTCCAAGGTCCCCTGTGCCGTGCTCCTCCCCTGTAAGCCAACATTGGAGTATCTTCTGGGCCTCGGCTACGGCAAGAAGGATTGTGGCTAGACATTCTGAGCACCTTCCCAGTGGCAGGGAGGAGTGGCGCTGAGGAGCCCAGCAGGAGACCAAGGAGGGGATGCGGGCTCATGAGTCCAGGCCCAAGATCCTCAGCCTGACTTTGCATCTTGCTGGAAGAGGCATCATTCATCCACCCAGGGGCGGAGACAGGGCAGGGGGCGGGGAATGAAAAACACCCACAGGCCATTAACCTATTTTTGCAACTTCATTAAAACAGAGTCTCCGACATGTTGCCATAAATTGTCTTCTGAGGAGGAAGCCAGATCCAACATCAAGTTCCAGCAGCAAAGCCTCTGAGAGGAGGCTGGAACAACCAGAGTGGAAGGGACACTGTTTGCTGTGTGCATGTGAGGGGGCAGGAGGGGTTGTCACTGAGAGAGCTTGCAGGCTGGGCCGGTCAAGCTGCCTGTCTCAGGGTCTCCTAGGTGGGCAGGGGCAGGGAGGGGATTTTATATAACATTGCATAGTTGCTGCCCAGATTAAAAACCCTCATAGCTTCCTGGAGTCCCTCACAACAAAGCTAAAAGCTGTCCCCAGCCTTTCCAGGCCCCCTTCAAAAAGCCCTGCTCTGCCCTGAAGCCCCTTCTGCAAGAGTGCGATGAGCATTGTGGCCCACAGCCCCGAGTACTGAAGACCCCATCAGGCTCCAGCGGGCCCCAGACCAGTGCTGTCCTGGCTGGGCAGGTGGCCTGGTGCAGTAGCAGGAGCACTGGCCCACAGGTCAGCAGGGCTGGGTTCCCAGTCCCCTTATGTGAGCAGTGACTGAGTGCACAGGCCCTGAAGAGGGACTGCCAGGGTTCCAATACTGCCTCTGCCATTTAAGGACCTAACCAAGCTATTTAATGTCTCTGAACCTTAGTTTCCTCATGGGGATAACAATATCTCATGAAGTTGCTGAGTTTTAAATGGGATGACCAGTGGAAAACAAGTAGTGCTTAGGACCTGGCACATCCTAGGGTCAAAACCCATGAGCTGTTGTTGTCATTATTATGGACTTAATTTATCTAGGGTTTCACAGGCCTGAAAAGGACCTTTGAAGTTCATGGAATCTGGTCATCTGGTTTTACACATGAAGAAACTGAGGCCCAGAGAAGGGAAGTAACTTGGGTCAGAACCAGACTTCCTTTGACCCAAGCCAAGGATCTTCCCCCAAGAGGTCCCCTCTGGGCAATAGTGTCTTCAACTGTAGAGTGAAGAGATTAGAGTAGATCAGTGGTTTCCTTCTTCATCATCATTGAGAATTATTGCTTTGGAACTTCTTTTCAAACAAACCTCAGACCCCCAATACGCAAAGGTGGACGAGGTCTGGAGAAACCGTGCAAGGGCAGGGTGGGGTTGTCTGGAGCCTGAGCAGCAGCCCCTCCTTACTCTAGCCCAGCAGCAACCTCAGAAGCCTGTCAGAGAAACCCCAGGGGGTCAAAGAGCCCCAGGTCAAGTCCTGGGATGATCTCAGGGCTTCCGCCACTGGCACTCTAGGAGGCTGGTGTCCCCAAAAGAGCAAGAACTCTCCAACGCCACATTAGGAGAAGAAGAAAAGCCTTAAGGAAGACTTCCTGGGGACAGGATTATTGGGACACCCTCTGTACACGGAAAAGGGGTGCAGGAGAGTGGCATGGAGGGGAATGGACCACAGGGCCAGTGGGTGGCACGGCCTGCTCCGTCTGTCTCGGTATCCCACCCCGACATGCCTCCACCTTCTCTCCACTTCCCAGTTCTGAGCCGCCCACACTCCCACCGTAGCTGCAGCCCAAGAAAACATGGCCATAAAACAGACATTTGCTTTAATTTTCACTTGAAGGGGCAATTTAGCACAGGCCATTTGCAAGCTGTCGGAGTTCTTTACGAGGCTCTATCATGTTTTCCCAAAGTGCTCCCCTCAAAGCAGATTCCCTGGGTCAAAGTTCACACATAACTATTTAGGGGGAAGAGGGAGCATGGGAGATTGTGGAGAGTGGAGAATTCATGTGTTTTTTAAGTCAGGTCACTAGTGGCTGAGAAAATAAGAGCAAGAGAAGGCCAGGCCAGTACCGCCAGCCCCTGCTTGAGTTAAGTGCCATGTGACTTTGCCTAGACCTTTCCCCCCCTCTGGGTCTTTGTCACAAAAATGAAACCTGTGACTCAGCCCCAGCCTCTGGGACACTCATACTTACTCACAGTGATCCAGAGACCCATGCTTACAGCCAAACAGTCTCAGTGCGTCCTGACCTGCATTCTCTGTGTCTGGATGTCTCTAGAATTCTCCCTCGTGGCAACTTCAGCCCCCAGCAAACTGCTGACCGCTCTCTGCCCTCAATTTCCTCCTCTTGGTTTCTTCACTTGTTTTCTCTAGGGTCCTTATTCCCAAGGAGAAAAGGCTAAATTTTACAAGATCCTCCCAGCTGCTCCAAGGAGGGGAAAAGTCACCAATGCTACCTCCTTCCAAATCTTACGTGGTTTCCTCTTCCTCGATTTTCCCACAGTCCTTCCCCGCTTCCCTCCAGAGCCCCAGGCCTAGAGGTGTCAGTGGGAACAAACCTTCCACACTGTGAACAGAGCAGCTGCTGCCAGGTCTGGATGCACCCAAGGTCCTCAGAAATCACAGAGTGGGTACTGGAAGTTCCCCTTCGGCTCCCTGCAAAGAAAGCTTCCTGCTCCTGCAGTCTTGTGGAGGCTGGGACACAGGGGTTTGGGGGCACACTCTGGGGCCTCCATCCAACCCTCTCCCAAGGGTGACGTGGGAGTGAGGCTGAGTCAGAGTCCCTAATGTAGGACAGGAGTCTTCCCTCACTCAAGATCACCCCTCCCCCTTCCTCACATTTCTGGGGAATTTTCCTGGCCTCTCTGGGCAATTCCAGCCTCAGTATTCCCAGGGTAAGATAATGAGGCAAGGGGGATATTTCTCAGGCTGGGAGAGACCCCAGAGGTTAGGGTCAGATGGAAGGCAGTAATGTGGGAGGCAAGGGAGGCAGAAATATGGGGATCTGGGGCGGTGGGAAACCCTGCCTGCAGAAGTGGTGGCATTTGCAAAGGAGACTCCACCAGAGGAGCTGACTGGAAGCTCACTGAGGTGCTCCACAGCCCAGACCCTCCGCCCCCATAGGCTGCCAGTCAAGGACCCCACTTAGCCCTAAAGCCAAGCCACTGGGGCTGATTTGAGGGGCAGTAAGTATGGGTTCTCCCCGGCGATTATCAAGAGGAAAAGAAACAAGAGCCCTCAAGAGGAGAAATGAGATGGGCCCATACATAAACCCCCTAAATAATCTAGTCCTTTTATGTACTGCCTGTGAATTAATCTTCCACCTACTTAACCTTCTCTAAAGTCCAAAAGAAGCCTGTAACACTAATCCCACTTTTCATATAAATAAACAGAGGGTGTAAGAGGCAAAGGAAGTAGCCAAGATCACATAGATCCTCCTGACCCGACACCAATCTGCTTTCTCTTAAGCTCAGTGGCCACTGATCTAGTCCCCAACCCCAGCCTCCATACCCTGCATTGAAAGGCGCTGTCTGTGCATCTACCTGTGTCTGAGTGTTTGTCTCCACCCTTACCCCACAGAAACAGGATCTTAGAGTAGGGAGGTCCAGCCTCCTCATAGTGCAATTAAGGAGCTGATGCCCAGAGAAGGGAAGCTGCTTGCTCAGGGTCACAGAGCCAGGAAGAACCAGCACAGGACTTAATCCAATTCAGAAGGATACTGTTCCCCGGAGCCAGGTGCTCAGCTATTTATACATGCAGATGCCATGCACCATCTTAGACACCAGAGAAATAAAGATGAATAAATACAGGCCCTGCCTTGGGAGGCTCAGAAGTGAGGAGACAGTGCCCTCCCACCCCAACCTGTAGAAAGACTTATCCTCCAAATGCCACAGGTAAGCGTCATGCTAAGGAAGAAGTTGCTACAAGCCGGGGCGGTCAGAAAGGTCTCCTGGAGGTGGTGGGCCTGCACCTTTAGAGATGTGAGTGGGGAGAGGGCACTTGCTCTGGCGACCCAGGCAGGAGGAGGTGTAAGTGCACAGGAACTGTCTTCTTGAGGAAGATATTCCTGTTGGAGGATTACGGAGGACAAGGCTGGAAAGGTGGTTGAGACTAGATCAGGGAAGGCCCTGAGTGCTGGCTGGGGAGTATGAGCTTCACCCCACGGGCACTGGAGAGTTATGGAAGGTTTCTGCCTGGGGTAATGGGGATCCGTGCAAAGGAATTTATTAGGAAATTTACCCTGGGAGCAGCTCAGGCCAGACTGCCTGGGAGAAAACCTGAGGCCCCAAGCACGTCACTGTCAGTATGTGTGTGTTGTCTCTAGGGGTGTGTGTTGTATGTGTGCATGCATGCACGTGTGAGCATGGTACTAAGACCAGGAAAGCCTGTTTCACAGAACCGCCCTGGTCCGCTCTGGTGGGGAGATGATGGATCGCCAGTTTCCCACCCCTCCTGTTTCCCCCTCATAACCATCCTGCTCGGGCAAGAGCATAGCCACCTCCCCAGACACTGTATGCCCGGCACCCCCAGCACACACAGGGAGAAACCATCCTAGAAGCAGAGGCAGAGCCACAGCCACACACCTGGGAACAGAGTGAGCATCTCTCTACCTGACACTTGCCCCAAATCTCATGGCAATAGTGAAGGACACCCAAGGCAAGCATGAGGGGGCACTGGGATGAGGGCTGACCATCCCACGGCCTGATGAGCTCAGAAGGGCACAGAGGAGTCAGGTAATGGGGGACAGAAGGGACACTGCTGGTGAGAACAGACCAACCAGTTGAGAGCCATGTGAACTTGAAGAGGGGGCTAACTGGGGAAAAGGCCCTGGAGACACATAAGTAGAGATGGAGGGGCATTCAGAAGAGGACTTGCTGGGGAGCGTTGTGAGCCTACCTGTCCCTGCCTTCCTGCTCACTGCCCTCCTCACTAGAGATGCTGTCTGAAGTGGAGGGACACCTGCCTTACCTGGACAGCTGTTTTATTTTTCCTCTGTTGGGACCAGGGTGCAAAGTGACTCAGGCCAGCCCTGCTTGCCCCAGCCAAAATGGGAGGACTGTGACTAAGGAATCCTGGTGGTATCATCACTACTGACATACAGTATCAATTAATGGTGATTAGCAAGTATCATAGCTGTGTCATCATATCCACTGCCACCTAGGAGAAAGGGACTGGCAGCTAGGACGCCTGGCACTGTTCGCCAGCTCTCTGCCTATTGGTTCCTGGTTTCCCTTCTTGAAACCTGTGGAGAATCTGAATTTTGGGGTTCATAGATCTCAGAACATAGTTCTCAGAATCAGAACAAATCTTGTGTGGGTCCCAGTCCCATTCCGAAACCACCTGTCTGCCTACCTGCAGCCCGGCACACTCTCCCCGCTCAGGCATCTCATCACACTGGGGAACTCTTGAACACATGCCTCTGCCCTCAGGGATCCTGGTGCCCCTGTGGAGGAGTCTGGAGGAGTTCTGTCGTCTTTACAATCCCAAGGTCTTCCCCATCCCTCCCCAAGCCAGCCCAGACCTGGAGCCTCCCACACTAATACGTGACAACCTCTTCAATTGTCCATTTCAATGTCACCCAACCCACCTCTCAAAGAAATCATTCCAAGTTCTACCTCAAGCCCCTTGGCTCTAACTCCAGCCTGCTTCTTCTGCAGCTGTTTGTCATGAGCCAGCCACTGGGCAGAAAAAGAATGATCTGATTCACCTTCTAAGCAGCCTTCCAAACCTCTATCCCCAAATTTCTGTCTTCTGCTCAAGTGTATCTCATCTTGACTGCCAGGACATTCTCCTTGATATTTAAGCTGAATCTTACTCTCTAGGGGAAAGCCTTGGAGAAAGGTCATTTATCTAATGTCCTTTAGGGGAAAAGGACAGCTTCCCAGGTCACTGGTATTGTGGCTGTGCTGCACTTTCATTCCCTCCATCAGCCTTCCAGAACAGTGCCACCCACTCCACACCCAGGCCAGTGCCCCATATCCCCATCACTCCATGGCAGTTCAGGGGACGCCTGCCTCCAGGTCCAGCTGCAGCTCAGGATGTCAACCCCAGCCCCAGTGGAGGAGAGGGGCCCACATACAGCCCAGTGCCCAGCCCCCAGCCTGCAGCCCCCGCTGGAGAAAGAGGTAATTAGGAGCTGTGCAGTCCCTGTCCCCCAACAGGTACAGCTGAGCAGCTGCATCCATCATCGGGGCAGCTGCCAGAGAGGGGGAGGGTCACATGGCTCAGTAGGACCAACAGGAGGGTGTGGGGAGGCCTCCGGGGCCGGGGATTGGCTGGTCTGCAGCAGGAGAGTCCAGGGCTCTGGGATAACCTGAGAATGACCTTGTGGGGACTTCAGCAGCGCCCTGGCACTGCTCCTGCCCAGACATTTCTCCACCTGCGCTCAGTTCCTAACCTGAGGCCCTACCTGCCACCCTGGCCCTGGCCCTTTCTCTTCCCCTTCAATGTCATTTATCTGGGTGTAATGCACCCCTCTCTTTTTTAAAAAGGAAAATGGCCTCTTGTGTACTCAATAGGTCTGAATTGGGGGATGGCAGGGTGGGGGAGTTCTCAGGCCTGGATAAGGGCTGATGACTCCATGAGGAAGAAAGCAAAGGAGGGAGGGAGGCGGTGCTGTTTGGATGGAGGAAGTGTTGGTGCAGGTGCATTTTTCTCTAATTGCCTGCACCAGTGCCAGGATGTGAGCGTGAAGGAGCATGTGCTGGCAGCCGTGTGCATGGCGCATTGGAGCGCCAGCGTGAGTGCAGCAGGAACGTGTTTTGCATACTTGCACTGACCAGGGTGTGCTACCACGTGCTGCGGTGCACTTGGGCAGAGATGAGCGTGTTGACCTTGTGCCTTCTTTCTGTGTGTGTGCACAGGCTCATGTTCACACATGTACACATATTGCTGGGCTCGTCAATGCACGCTGACACAATGGGCTTTCACCTTGACTGTTTCTGACCCAGAGAGGGGAGCCCCTGCAACTCGCCTGTGCCTGGGACCCCTCAGCACATCTCCCAGCTGGGTAGGCAGGGACCCCCTCCACCCCAAGAGCCACAGGTCAGGGTAGCAGCTGGCTGGAGAGAAGAAAGGGAAAAGAGGAGAGGTGGCTTAGCCAACACCTGTGAAGGTTCTTCGTTATATATGCAAATGTCTTCATTATAGATGCAGAGCACTTCCCAGAGCTAATCGCACTGCACCGGTTCTGTGTGGTGCCTGGCAGAAGGAGACTGCGGGCAGAGGGAGAGGGAGGAGGCAGGACCACTGCCCTCTGGCCGGGCAGTGCCCATTCCCCAAGACCCATCCTGGATAGTCCTGGGGGAGGCGGTGAGGAGCCCATGGCAGGGACAAAGGCATGCTATGGGCAGGTGCAGTGCAATCAGCAGGCCACAGCACTGGGCACTTGGCTTTGCCTGGGAAGACAGGCCTAAGGGGAGCCCCCACTCCCACCCCAGGTCAGTGTCCTATGAGGAGTGCTGCGGATGACTGCATAGCCCCCCAACTATTGCCTATCCATGCACCAAGCCCAAAAGACAGGGTCCCTTTGGATCCTGGAGCAGGTGACCCTGACCCCTGCTCCAAGACAGCTGGGAGCCTGTTCACTGCCATTGGCCCAGCTGACACACAGACAGACAGACTTATACACAGCCTGCTTCCTCGGGCCTCATTTCTTTGTCTTGTCACCTCTGTCATCAAACACCCAGAAAAACAGTCTCACTGTAGTCTTTTTCTGTCACCCCAACAACAGTGAAAGGACCCTGACTCTAATGAAGCCCCCTCCCTCACCCCTGCCTCTCAGCCCACCCTGGACATCCATTTACACAGACCAGCCATTTCTTTTCCAACCTCACTGCCACCAACGTGGCACCAGAGACAAACACAAACAGTAACACACAGTCAACTCACACTGCCCTCAGAAACAAGCAAACAATCATGCTCCTCATCACAGGAGCACACCTTGTCCTGTTTATATTAACTTGTACTTAGACACACACCCACACTGAAACAGTCCTGCCAGCCTGCGCTGTCCTTGTGCACAACATCACCCCATTTTGGGAACAGCGTCCACAGAGACCTCCCCTGCCCTACCCCCCACCTCTCCTTTCTTCCCTTCTCCCTCCTCCTCCTGCCCTCCTCCCTGGGCACCCGTTTGCCAGGGTTATTTATAGAAGCAAGCGATAAATTCAGTGTGTTTCTCGGCGCGCAAAGCTATAAATAATGGCACAGATCATTAAACCCCGAGAGCAGGCCCAGCCGCCCCGCAAACAAGATGAAGTACAAACCACCACGTGAGAGGGAGAGAGGGGGGCGCAAGGCAGAGCCCCAGACCCAGGGCCAGAGGGCCCAGCCTGCACCCCTCAGCTGAGTCCCAGTGAACTTGGGCCTCCAAGGGGCCTGCCCTGGCACAGGGAGGGGAGACAGCAGGGCTGTGGCCTGGATTTGCCTACTCTCTACAAACCCTTGTACTCCTTCCCATCTCCCTGCCCTCTGCTTTTCTCTCCACTTCCCTCACTGTCCCTCTGTCTTTCCTATATGGTCTTCTTCTGATTCTCCTGTGCACCTCGCCCTTTACCTCCCCATATTGCCTCCTCTCTCCTTTACCTCTGCCTTCATCTCCCTCTCCATTTACCTGCTCTCCTCAGCCCTGACTTTCCCCCACCCCAAATCCCCAGGCCCCTGGAAGGGCCCTGGTCCCACCAAGGAGCCCTCAGAGGCAGAAAGTCCCCTGTCAGCAGAACATGGCAGCTGGCTGCTGACTCAGTGTCTGTAATCTCCCAGGCGGAGGCAGCCGTGGGGGGCGGGGGGAACAAGGAAGATAAATGAGGAGTATAAGAACAAAATGGCATGGACACTAGGGACAGGCTCCAGGCCAAGCGAGGTTCTGGGGAGCAGAGCCAGAGGCCCGAGCTTCAGCCCAATCCTACCAGCGCTGGCTGGTCAGTGGAGTGAAAGTGCTCCCCGGGTATGGGGAGATGGCACTGCGGGAGAAAGCCGTGAACAGAAAGCAACAGAGGGGACAGGCGAGGGGCTGGGGGCAGAAGCTTTGAAGGAGTCAGAGAAGAGGGGTGGGCAGAGGGCCACAGAAACAAGGAGCAGTGACAGGACAATGAGCCCCCCCAGCCCCACCTCACCCTTAGATCCAGTGTGGACCCTCAAATAGCCATATCATGCCCCTGAGCCACATGTGAAAGGTTTTGGGGTCCAACCATGGCTACCACAACCCTTCCTCCTTCACTTTTAGGAAGCAGCACTATCCTTTGGGGTTCATTCACCTTGACTCTGGAGGTTTTCTTCAGCCCTCACTCCAGGCCTCCTACATTCTAGGGTCTTTTAATCCTGCCCACTGAGAAGTCCCTAGTGCTTCCTGCTTCCGTCTGAGCATTTCTCAGGAGAGCAGAACCTACCTATGTCCAGTATGTGCCGTGGGGTTCCCAGAAAACCGAGCAGTGCTCAGCTCTCGGAAACTTGCTCAAACCCAGGATAGCAGTCAGCTCTCTCCTTCTCTGGTGCTGTCAGATGCAAATAGACTTCAAATGGGTTAGCAGGGATAAGACTCCACATCCAGTTCACGCCTGTAATCCTAGCACTCTGGGAGGCTGGGGCGGGAGGATCGCTTGAGCTCAGGAGTTTGGGACCAGCCTGAGCAAGAGCAGGACCCCATCTCTACTAAAAAGAGAAAAATTAGCTGAGCATGGTGGCGCATACCTATAGTCCCAGCTACTCGGGAGGCTGAGGCAGGAGGATCCCTTGAGTCCAGGAGGTGGAGGTTGCTGTGAGCAACAATGATGCCACTGCACTCTACCCAGGGTGCAAGAGTGAGATTCTGTCTTAAAAAAATAAAAATAAAAAACTAAAAAAGCCTGGGCGCAGTGGCTCACACTTCTAATCCTAGCACTCTGGGAGGCCAAGGCGGGCGGATTGCTCAAGGTCAGAAGTTTGAAACCAGCCTGAGCAAGAGCGAGACCCCGTCTCTACTTAAAATAGAAAGAAATTAATTGGCCAACTAAAAATATATAGAAAAAAAATTAGCCGGGCATGGTGGCACATGCCTATAGTCCCAGCTACTGGGGAGACTGAGGCAGAAGGATTGCTTGAGTCCAGGAGTTTGAGGTTGCTGTGAGCTAGGCTGATGCCATGGCACTCACTCTAGCCTGGGCAATAGACAAGACTGTGTATCAGGAAAAAAAAAAAAAAAAACCTAAAAAAAAGACTTGACATCCACCAGAACCTGCTGGAGCCAAGGGTTGGGAGATGCCTTGATGGGGCAGTTATAGTAAATCCTCTGAAAGTTGAGGGGGACTCCATGGGCCTGAACAAGGTATAGCCTGGCTCTGTGGCCAGTGCAGACAAGCAAGCCTTGGAGCCTTCCCCAACTGCCCCTGCCCTTCCCACCCAATGGCCAAAGTGGCCATCTGCTTCTACTCGCTCCCCTGTCGGCAGCTTTGATGCAGAGCTCAGTTATTTGCCCGGGAATTTATAGTAGGAGCCAGGACACAGCAGCTAAATCCCCCAGCCACAGAGGTAAATCAGCTGCTGTGATGGGCCGGAACGAGGGAGCTGTCGGGCTGGAAGGCTGCACAGCAGAGCTGGAGAGGAAAACACTTGTCCCTGCTCCCTGGGGGCAGCCGCCTATAAATCCCCTCAGGCACCGATTAGGGCCGGTGGCCTGACCAGATCTTGAGGGCTGTCAGTGCTGGTGGCAGAGTTTATACCACAGTGGCAGTGCCCACAAAAATAGGCTACAGTCAAGAGCTTGAGGATGGCCCACAAGAACTGCTCAAAGCACCTGGGCTAGTAACAATGGGTGACAGACCAAAACCTGTTTCCCCAGGAGCTGTGAGGATCAGTGTCACTAACAGGAGGGCAGGCTCCCTAGAGCCAAAATACCTGGGCTCAAATCCTAGCTCTCCCACTTCTTAACTATGTGACTACAGGCAAGTTGGTTGACTTCCCTGTGCCTCAGTTTTTTCATCTGTAAAATGGGGATGAGAACAGTAGCTACCACATACAGTTAAGATGATTAAATGAGATAATATATATAAAGTATAAATCTGTTCCTGGCAATATACAATTGGTAGCACTGTCACACAGAATAAGCTCTCCAGGCTAGGTTGGATCTGGTCCCGTGCAGAGAAAGGAGAAGGGACCAAATGACCTTTGGAGGAATCTGGGGGTACCAAGATGATATTTAAAGAAACAGGGGGGGCCTCTTAGTCTCACTGGGAGAGAAAGTGAGACCAGCTCCTCAGGGCCAGTATGGATCCCTGTGGTTAACAGCGGCAGGCTTCTTAGGCAGGAAGGCCTGCCTTCAAGTCTCAATGCTGATTAACCGACAGACCTTCGGCAAATCATGTAACTTCTCTAAGCCTGACTCTCCTCAATGTCTGTAACATGGGGATGACAATATTCACCTCACAGGGCTATTGAGAGAATGACATGAGATCATACACAGATAAAGCATTTAGTGGTGCCTTGTTCACAGGAAGTGCTCATTAAATTTAAATCTCATTATTACTATTATTTCATTAAGTGAACCAACAAGGGCTGTGCCGTGGACCCTGGATCTAGGCACTAAGCCCTCGGAATCGGAGCAGCACAGCTGACAGGCAACTGTTATCGCCAAACAGAGGCAGGAGGAGGGGAGGAGGACGAAGGCTGCCCAGGGAGACAGAGGGGTCAGTGAGAAGAAAGGGAGCCAGAACATGTAAGAGGAAGCTAGAAGCTGCAGGAAGAGAAAAGATGGGAGAATTGCAGCCAAAAAAAAAAAAAAGAGGAAAGGGTGGAAACGAGGAAATGAGGCAAAGGGAGTGGTGGGGAGAGGGGTGGAGGGGAACCTACTGGGGCAGAAATGAACGGCAGAGAAGGGGACTTGCAAGGAGACTGAGGACACAGGACACAGGAGGAAAAAGGAATGAAGCTCAGAGCAGAAGTCAGGGATGTGTAAGAGGGAGAAGGGAGCCCAGGGGGATGCAGGGAGTATTAAAGGGCAAAGGAAATCAGAGGAAGTGGCCAGGAGAGAAAAAAGAAGGCAAGAGACCTGAGCACAGGCTGAGAGACAAAGGAGGAAGATCCCCGTCTGGAAAAACAGGGAGCCAGAGCCCAGCGGCTGGGCTCGTTATGCAAACGCGATTCCAGGCGGGCTCTGCTGCCCCCTCCCCAGCTTTCATTTTCAGCTTGGCTTCCCCCTGGCCTCCCTCCTGCGCCCCTCCTGCCAGCCTCTACCTTCTCTCCCGCAAGTCCAAGTCGCAAGCCTGAGGACACACGAGGCAGCAGGGAGGGTGAGGGGCTTGGACTCTGTTCACCAGGGAGTGAGACAGGGAGGAAGGAAACCGTCCCCAAAGCTCACCCCTTCATCTGCATGAAGACAGGACAGTGGCTGAAAGAACTGCATGAGTGGAAGAATAACAATGGCAGCAAAAGCATTTTGCACTCTACAAAGTGTTTTGCAAGCCCCAGTCTCAACACAACCCTTGTGCAGTAGACAGTATTGCCTATCCCCACTCACTATTATCAATTGTATATTTATTACCTGCTAAGCAGTTCACATGTATTAACCCTCTTATTCGTAACAACAACCCTATTATCCCCATTTTCCAGATGACAAGCTGAGGCCCAGAATGGTAGGTACGTTAGCTCCTATGCTCCGCCCTCCTCGCCCCTTCTCTGATCCCTCCTGTCTTGCCTTGACTCTGTTTCTATCCTCTCATCTGCTCAAGTCCTCCCTAATTCCTCTCTTTCAGCCTTGCTGCCTCACCACACTTCAAGCTGGCTTTTGGTTCGCTCTCCAGGCACACTCACCACCAAACCCGCCCCCCAGTGACCAACAGGACCTACTGTGATTGTATGATCAGCTGCGCCTTCACCCTGGGGTGGGGGGTGGGGGCTGGGGCAGGTAGTGACTGAAGGAAAGCAGCCAGGAGCTGATGTGAAATGTGACTATGTCTTCGGAGCTGCTGTTTTTTTCCCACACTCCTGCCAAAAAGATCTAAAATGACCTACTATAGAAGACACAGATACATCAGAATCATTAAAATACCTATAAAAGAACAGGAACAAAGAAGTAGGGGTGAGAAAATGTCCCCGGAAAGGAAACCTAAGAATGGACAGTTACTGCAGAGGAAACTGAAACTTAGCCCTCAGCTTCCAAACCCTGAAAATAAATGAAACCAGGTAGTAGCTAAAAAACCTCACCTACAGCAAAAAGGTACTGAGCACCTACTATGTGTCATGTATCAAAGACGTGATCAAGGTGGATGCGTTTTTCAGCCTCCACTGATCTGCACCCAGTCAAAATAAACAGCTAAATATTTAAATTAAATTAAAAAAAAGACGTGATCAATACCAAGGACACAGACTTTTCTATTCACTCTACAAGTTTGAGAAGATTTTGCCTGAGAAGCACTTGCTACAGAAAAACTGGAAGGACTCTGGGCTGAAAGAGCTTATGGGCACCAAAGAATATCAAAGCCAGAGGTCACGAGACCCAGGGAAAGGAAGGGCCCACACAAAGTTGTCCCAGAGCTGAGAAACCCAGTCTGAGGTGTCAGTGGTAGTCCTGGGCCTGGTTTCAGCCCTGCTCCCACTCCTAAATCGCCTGTCTGGGACTGAGTCCCCGCCAGCCAGTCTACCCCCGCTCCATGCAAGGCTGGTGATGGCCGCTCCTGGCTGCTGCTGCTTGTTAGCACATCAGCACCGGGATCATCAGGAACCAAAATAAATCAAATGAAAATAATATCCCACACTCTCCCGCAGAAACAAAATCTGCCCTCCCTGTTGGCACAATGTCAGGGCTGTAGGAAGAACGAGCGTAAGCAAGAGAGCGACCTCAGGCACCAGGGACAGGGGACAGCCAAGGAGGAAAGAGATGGAAAACCCCAGACTTGTAAGCCAGGCTCCCTCCCACAGATAATCACAAAAATGCTGCCCCTTCCCCAGTGGCCAGCAAAAAAAAAAGGCCTACACCCATCCATGTCTGTGTGTGAAATACATAGGTATTAAACTTACGTTAGTTCTTAGGAAGGCTGACACCTGGGCTGGCCAGCACTAGAGGTATCTAAGCAGGAAAAGCCTCCAAGCACCTGGCACTGGTGATATGCCGGGGGCACCCACTCCTAGGTCTGGAAACACTGACATTGAGGGGAGTTTGAATGGTTGGTGGGACATCAGACTGGAGCACAATCCTGGGCAGGGAGGTCCAAGTGCGCGAGCATGGACCAGTGATGCTGTAACCTGCTCCTCCACCCTGAAAAAACAACCTCCTTATTTTTCCCTCCCTCTCCCTTGCCTGAAGCATGGGTTGTTCTCGTCAGGGGCTTCTAGGCAAAAGAACCTGGAGTTAAGGCCATGGAACAAAATTATTCCAGCTCTGTCCCATGGGGAAAACAAACAGTGACCAAAACCACCACCCCAGCTCCTCCCCAACCCAGGAAACATTCTTGCACTTTCAAAGCTTGATCAAACCTCCAGTGAGTAGAGACAGATGGACAAGACAACCTATAGAAGGGTCCCACCTATAGGCGGGTAAACCAACAAAGACCTCCCCAGAAGCACCTCTTCCAAATCCACGTATTTCCCCATGGAACTCCCTCCCATGGCTCCCTAACGCACACAAAACAAACCTGCATCCACACCAAAGTACCGACTACTCAAATGGCATGTAAAGCCCTCCTTAACACAGGCCTACACTGGCTCCTACCACTTCCCCTTCCTCCATCACTCCTCCTCTCCCCAGCTACTGGTCCCTTTATGGTTCAAGGAAAATGCCTTGACCATCCTGCTTCCAGCCCATTTTGCCTGGAATGCCCTCCCCACCACTTTCCAGGGCCCCCTATGTGTATCAAAGCTCTCTCCATCCTCCTCCACGGTCAAATTTAAATCCTAACTTCTTTCACTCATGCAAGTTGTCTCCCTCCCTCCAGATGGGCCCCCTGGCTCTCGTTCACCTGTGTGCTGAAAGGCAGTCTGGATAGTTTCATGAACTGAATGAAAACTCCCAACCTGTTTTCTGCCAAGCCTTCTCTTCCGTGACTCACAGGTTCCCAGGAGTAAGGAGGCCAATCAGGGACAGGGAGATGGCTGACACTTCCAGAGTCCCACTTCCCCAAGTCAGGGGTGGGGCCTTTGAGAGAGAGACTGTCATGGGAGAGGCCATAGGTACTTCTAGGCTTCCTGAGACCACTGAGTTGGGTACTTTTTTCTTTTTCATTTTTTTTTTAATAGACAGGATGTCACTCCTTCACCCAGGCTGGAGTACCATGGTACGATCATAGCTTGCTGCAGCTTTGAACTCCTTTGGGCTCAAGAGAGCTTCCTGCCTCAGCCTTCTGAATAGCTGGGACTACAGGCACATGCCACCATGCCCGGCTATTTTTTTTTTATTTTTTGTAGAGACAGGGTCTCACTAGGTTGCTCAGGCTGGTGCCTAACTCCTGGTCTCAAGTGATCCTCCTGCCTCAGCCTCCCAAAATGCTGGGATTACAGGTGAGCCACTCTACCCAACTCATAAATATTTAATAAGCATCTGGTGTGTGCAAAGTGCTATACTAGACATTAGGGATAAAATGGTAAATAATTCAGATCGGGCACCCAGGCTGGGGAGGATGAGGTGAATGTTCCCCACCAGGGCTGTCTCAGCCCAGCTTCCAGAGTGGGATAGAGGTTTGGGTCAGGAACAGGGGTGCATGTGACTGGAGAATCTCTCAAGTCCCTGAGGCTGGTGAAGGATCCTTTCTTCTCCCACCCACCCCACACCCCATCCAAAGACAGCCAGTGAGACAGAAGGGAAAAAGCAATGAGAACCACAGAGAATGCTGAACACAAAGAACCAGAAGATGGAAACGAGGAAAAGTGAGTCTAAGACAGACTCCTTGAATGTCCCCCCATTTCCAAAACATATTCAACCTTAATTCTGGATTTCTCTATTAAGAGCCATCTCCAGGACAGCCCGAAGTCCCCCACCCTAACTTCCACTGGGATTGCTTCCCATGACAGGGGTCCTCAGCCATCTTCTATCAACAAAGGACAACCCAGGCCCCTCCAACATCCTCCGCCCCAGGGTCTGAGAGGGAGAAGATAGGTCACACCCGGGAGAAGGGTGACCAAAAGGCAGAGGGACTGGTTTGGAGGACACAAGAGTAGTCAGAAGCACACAGACTCAGGAGTCGGTGCTGAGGTGGACAGGACAACAGTGTGGAAAATGGACTGTGGGGAACAAACAGGGGGAACCAGTTGGGGGGCTACAGTGGTCAGTAGCACAGGCAAGAGAAACAGTGACCTGGGCAGGACTGTGAGATGGTGTGGTCAGAGCTGGGATGTATTTGACGATAAGGCCATGAGAACTTGCATATGAACAGGGCATGAGACAAGGCAGAGAGGAAAAGACGACAACTGACTCTTGGGTTGGGGCCTGAGCTACCTGGTGGATTAGGGTAACAAAAGGTGATCTGGGGAGGGGTTCTGGAAGGATGGATCAGAGTAAGGTTTGGAGGGAAGGAAATACCTAGGGCATGGAGTGGGAAAGAGGAGAGGGAAGTCATAGGAATGAAAGCAAAGAGATGGGAAAAGAATAAGAAAATTATTCAAGAGTCCTTAGTTCAAGTTTCTTGAGGGCAAGAATTGTATATCTTCCATTTCAGTTGGACACCCTAGAGTCCTCCCTTGCCATTCTGTGCATGGTGGGTACAATCAGGTACTCAGTAAGCATTTACTGCTGACTGGTGATACAAGAGGCAATGTGGTGAGGTATAAATAGCATTCAACTGTTTTAGGAGCCCTGGCAGAGGGACATTGGACAAATTCACTGTTTCTCAAAACCTCAGTTTCTCCACTGACAAAGCAGCAAAGGTGAACCAAGATCTTCAGGTCCCTTCTACCTCCAACTCTCTTTCCCTGGCCCTAAGACCAGAATGCTGAGCTTCAGGAATCCCTGTGGGTTCTTGCACGGGGGTGGCACGAGTGGGTCAGCCTGGCCTTTGTGTGGAGTTTGGAGTGGAATGAGGCAGTGGCCCTGTGAGTGGACTGGGACCATCTAGTTATGGGCCATTGAGGGCCTAGCCACCAGGGCAGCTGGCAATGAAGAAGAACGATCAAGCAAAGACCCCCCACATCTCTTCCCCAAATCCTCCTCCTTGTGATATCCCAGCATTTTCACATATTTGTACCCCCACGACTTCTGTTTTCTCTTTTTAATCCCATGACAGATTAATGCACCCCTACAACTTCTCAATATTAAAGTGCCTAGACTCTGTCATTGGATGTCCTTCATTTTCTATCTGCATTAACTGCTTGGGGACTCTCATCCAGTGTCACTAATGAAGCCCAAATTTCTATCTCCAGTCTGGACCATTAAACTACAGACTTGTGTTTCTATTTGCCTACTGACCACCTCTACCTGGTTGCTTAACAGGCATCTAATGTGTGCAAACTGATACTACTACCCAAACTAGCTCCCCTTGCAGGATTCCCCCATATCAGTTAATAGAAAATCCCTTGCTCTGGTCACTCAGGCCAAAAATCCTTGGTCTTATCCTTGATTCCCTTGTTTCTCTCACACCCTCTATCTGACCCATCAGCAAATCCCTTGGTCTCTCTGCAAAGTGTGTCCAGAATTTGTCACCACCTCTACTGCCATCTCCCTGGTGCTGCCGGTACCAGGCCCCCATCTCCTCATATCTGGTACTGAAACAGGCGTCTAACTGGTCTCCCTGCTTCTGCCCTTGTTTTCTCAATCTGTTCTCAATGCAGCAGTAAGAGTTTTCTGTAAAACTGAAGGCAGATCATGTCATTCCCCTGCTGGAAACCCTCCAGTAACTCCCGGTTTTACTCGGAGTGTAAGCTAGAGCTGTACTGCGACTTACTACCCTGCATGGTCTGGCTCCCCATCACCTCTCCGATCTCATCGCTTATTCTCTTCCCTTACTTTCTCTGCTCCAGACACATCGGTCTTGTTGCTGTTCCTCCAACCAGCAGCCGTGCTCATGTGCGGGCCTCTGCCCTTGCTGTTCTCTTTGCCAGGAAAGCTTTTCCCCCAGAAATCTGCACAGGCATGTAGCATCTGGCAAATGGCAGGCTCCATATGTTGGGGGGCCTGAGCAGGGATAAGAAAGGGAGCGAAGGGAAGAGAAGACAAGGGAGTCAGGTCCCGCACAAGCCATAAAATGGCTTGCTTCCTAGGTCTTCCTCTGCACCTGCCATCAGGAGTTCAGGGGATCTCCTTCTGGGGGACTTGTCCCATCCTGGCTCTTCAGGAAATAGCCTTCTCCAGCATAACCTCCAAAAAGCCTTCGCCCTGATGGAATCACATCTCCCTAGCATACTTGTGGACATCCTGAAAAAAGCCACCCCACTGCCTTGACAGTCCTCTGCTCTACTCTTAAAGGATGTAGGGAAAAATGGGTTTGTCATCATCATTTACTCACGACACATTTGTTCCTGCCACCTTTCGGCTGGGCCTAGGGCCATCCACAGTAAGTTCACCCTCTCCCCTGTCTCCTTAATCTATGCTTTCTTTCCTTCCTGCGCCCTTCCTCCTAGTCCCAGTCTGCAAGCCTTCCCCACGGGCACTGCATGGAAGGAGGCTAAGGATTTGGGGGGGGGGTAGACTGGTGTGGTGAGGTCTTTGGGTCATGGCGAAAGGGTTTGGGGGTGGGAGGATGCAGGAGGCGGGAGACAAGGAAACTGAAGCAAAGAGAAACCGAGCTGTGCTGAGACGGTGATCCAGAGAGAAGTGGAGATATCATCAGGCAGAAAAAGGGGGTCAAAGTCAGAGGCAGCAACAGCAGCGAGGAAAGCAAAAGCTGACAGATGGCAGGAGCCAGAGACAGGCAGCGCAAGAGAGAGTCAGACACCCAGAGAGACACGCATAAATGGACGGAGAGGGAGTCGGAGAGACAGACCAAAAGGAAGAGGCCTAGAGACCCCTGAGCAGCCAGTTCGGGAGGGAGGGAGACAGGTGTAGCCAACGAGACGGAGACACAGAGACACGCACACTGCCAGACCAGAAGGCTGCAGAGAAGGCGAGGGAGGAAAAGTGTCGAGGCAGGGAGTGGCTGGAAGCGGCGGGAGCGGGGCGGGCGCAGCGGAGCGGGCGCGGCGCCGGGAGCGGGCTCGTAAAAGCCGCGTCGAGCGGGGAAATTGCCGCCAGAATCGCTGAGCTCCACAAAACGCCGCCCGCGCGGCCCGCCGCCGAGCCCGCTCCAATCTCCAGCCTCATCGCCGCGCGGGCTGGTTATGCATTTAAATGTTATTTAATTGGATTGCGGAGGAGCTGGGGGCCAGAGCGGCCCCCCGCCCCCGCCCCGCACGCTCCGCACGCCCGGGCTGCTCGCCTTCTCTGTAAATCTGTTTTCCAAGTCACAGATTGCAGCACACCCCCTCCCAACACACTCCCCCCACCCCGAAGGCTCCCCTTCGAGTCTGGGCTCCTTCTTCTGTTCCCCCCGCCCAAACAGAGCCAGAGGACACTCAGAAAGACACAAGCCCCCTGAAAATGCACGAAAACATAGAGGCTACACAAGAATACCACAGGCACACAAAGACACACAGCAGCAAAAATGGGTCACACTCAATTACACAAGTGTCCGTCTGGAAGAATAAAACATGTAGAGATAAAAAAGATCCCACGAATCACAAAAGTACACAAATGCATGTACTACACTAGAGACCTGCACACACTACCCTACTCCTTGGAATGGTACTTACAAAGTGACACTACCAAACACAGGAACGAAGTGATGCTAACTCTGTGACTCACAGTGTGACACATGGACCTTCCTTACAGCTAGATAAGGAGCAAAACACATTCACTTTCATGCTCAGAGCAAAGCCATCATGCCTGGATCACTCAACTGTGTAGCTTTCCAGGATTCCAAAGGAAAACCTTTCCCTCAAAGACTCCTCTTCTTCTCCCAGGCCACACCAGAAAGTATCATCACATGAGGTTTTGAGAGGCAACTGCATTAGTCAGCAAGTTCCTAAAAACTGAGTGAAAATTACAACAGGTAGGCTGGAGGGTAGACACCAAGAAGGCCTCCCTAAGAAGACAAAAAGTGTGAGATCCCAGGAGGTGAGGCTGGGCATTTGTATGAGGTTGGACTTCTCCCCATCAACAGCAATAGGTCTCCCATTTTTGCAGCCTGGATGAGGAGTTAGCACCATCAAGGTAGATGGAAGGACAGAATGACCTACAAAGGCATGTCCTCCACGCACTCCCAACCAGCAGACAGAAAATTACTGGCCTGAAATGAGCAGGGTCAAGCTGCTTCAATTAATGAAAATGGAAATGGCAACCTGGCTTGGCACAGGCCACCATGGAAGACTGTTCTGGGCTCTCGGCCATCCCCTCTGCAAGCCCAGCCTAGAGACTGACATCAGGCTGAGGATCCTTAAGCAGGATGTACAGACAGAAGAAGAGGCAAGAAGACCCGCAGGAAAATTCTACTGCAGCTGTTTTGTTTGTTCTGTTTTGCTTTTGAGAGAGTGAGGGCCAAAACAAGGAGGGAGAGAGAGCTTCCTCAAATACATTATAATTCAACCTTGACTGGTAAGCTTGGGCTCAGGCCAGCCTGGCGCTAAGGCCTCTGAAGAAAAAAGCAATTCATCTTCCCCCGAAGTAAATTCTGTATCACCTGGTGGTCAAAGCTGGGAAGTTTATCTATGTGTCTAACCTTAATGTCTCATGCTCCAGTTAAAGTTATTTACTTCTTTGGGACATTAGGAAAAAATGGAAAAGAGCCGCCTTCTATCCTCCTAAACAAGAATATTCAAAGAGCCAAAACTTAGTCTGGGATAGGCCACAATCTCTATTCCCTTCTTCCATTCCACCACTAGCCTCTCTGCCCCAGCTATGGCCAGGCTGCATTTCCAGTCTTTTTTGATCTAGTACCTAGACCCTCCCTGAAAAAATATGCTGCAGTTTTCCATCCTAGAAGTTAACAGACTATAGGTCTACTCTCAGAGGAAGTTCTACTTCCCATCTCCCATAGAACCCTGCCCAACCCCTGGCTACTGCCTAATTCCCAGCCTCCAAGCCCCTTGCAGTTGGGGCTGAGAAATTCTTGGACTATCTGACATAGTAGTCTCATTTTTCGAATATTCACTCCATGGAGGTGGTAAGATTTAGCAAGTGATAAGAAATCTCCGATCAGCCCTCTCTCAAAGGTACACACACCTCCTACTCAAACTCTGAGGGCTAATCACTTCCTCTTCAGTGTGCCCAAAGTGCTGTGTTTATAACTTGTTCACAACGTGCTTTCAGTTTGATTTATACTATAATTATATGCTGTATCTCCCAGCACTAGACAGTGAACAGAGGGCAAAGAATCATCTAATTCACCCCTGTCACTCCCTACAGTGCCTAGCACAGGGAATAACACACAGCAGACATCAGTAAATGTTTATTGAATTGAAAAATGAAAATGAGTTAGAGACAGTGGTCTAACTCAAGACTCTATCTTCCTCTACATCATCCTGTTTCAGTAAGGAGGAAGAAAAGAGGTAAGAATATTCTCTTTCTTCCCCAACACACTCTGCCTCTCAGAAGGAAGCGCTCCCACCCCAAGCACAGCCTTGGTCTCTACCAAGTTGAGTTTGTGCATGTTGGGATGGGACTCCATCACTCCTCTTAACTAGAACTTAAAATCACCATCACCCAGCAAAAGCAACACCAACTCCAGAGAAACTCATGTTCCTGGATGGGCACACTGGGGTAGATTCATGCATTACTTGCATGTTCACCCTAAACACCTATTGTGTGCCAGGTGGAGGGTTACATACTGAGGAAGGGAAGGGAAGAGACGCTCTCCTTGCCTTCAAGGCACTGAGGGCAATCCTGCCTTAACCTTGGCTGCCTTCCAGTAGCACCAAGAGATTTTGTTAAAGACAGATACCAGGATGCACTTCAGACCTCAAAAATCAAAATCTCTTGAGATGCTGCTTAGACACCTGATGTTTTTTTAAAGCTCCACAGGTTAATTTTGATTCATAGGCAGGGTTGTAAGCCACTGATCTCTATATCAGTGCTGTCCAATAGAACTTTCTGTGATAATGGACATGTTCCGTATCCACTAGCCATGTGTGACTATTGAGCACTTGAAATAAGGCTAGTAAACTAAGGGACTAAATTATTTTACTTAATTTAAATTAAAATAGCCACACATGGCTAGTGGCTACTATATTGGTCTGCAAAATTCTAAATGACTCCAAATTATTTCAATTTGGCTTTAGAATACTTTTCATAATACTGTAGCTGCTAAATCTCAATTTCCTTCTGCTCAGGAGAAACAGTGAGCTGCCCTTCCCTAAGGACACTTCATTTGCACTGAAGAAACTACTCTAGAATGAAGTGGGAGTAAAGGCCAATCTGGTGGGATTACGTCCCCTCAGCTAGCTAAGCCCCTAGAGCAGCTTCCAATCCTCGGGACTGGAAAGAAGGCACTCCTAAGCGTTTGAGGTTGGCATCGGGGGAGGACAAAAAAAGCAGTGACATGACTTTGGACACCTGTCATAGATTGAATTGTGTCCCCAAAACTCACATGTTGAAGCCCTAATATGACTATATTTGGAAACGGGGCCTTTAAAGAGGTACTTAGGGTTAAATGAAGCCATCAGTGTGGGGCCCGAATCCAATGTGACTGGTGTCCTTCTGAGAAGAGAAAGATACCAGGAAAGTGCACACACAGAGAAAAGGCTACGGAAGGACACAGCAAGAAGGCAGCTGTCTGCAAGCCAAGGACAGATGCCTTAGGAGAAAACAAACCTGTCCTGGTCTTGGACTTCCAGGCTCCAGAACTGTGAGAAAATAAATTTCTGTTGTTTAGGTCACCCAGTCTGTGGTAGTTTTGTTATGGCAGCCTTGGCAGACTAATACAGCATCCTTGGGAAAAGGCAGGCCCAGGACCCTAATCAGGCACTCCCTGACAAGATGCACCTCCGCAATTGAGGGGAACTGCCCCACTAGAAGCCAGACCCAACAATGTCTCTGCCATACCCAGGCCTTCAAGTCACCATCCTCATTACTACTGTCCAAGCACCTCTGTGCATGACCTAGAGACCCCAACTCTAGGCTGTTACCCAGACCCTACCAGGCCCCTAGGATGTCCTCCCTATAAACTCCCTCCCTTCCCATCCTTTCCCTATTGCACCCACACTGCCTCCTACGTGGCCTGCCCCTTCATCTCCTTCTGTGGGTTTCTACCTCTTGTTGGGTGTTTTTGGTGTGTGTTCTGTGCATCTCATTTGCCCCACTGAGCTTTAAATTCTCAAAGATTATTCTAGCAATCAAGACCCTTCACAAGCTAGCCTTATCTCTCCAGCTTTTTCTCCCAAATGGGCCAACACTAATTGATTTGATACCCCTTGAACACAACAATGCTGTTCTCTAAGTTCTCCAAAATCTTCCCTAAAATACCACCTAAAATATCACCTCTTTGAGAGAGCTTTCCCTGACTACCTCAGCTCAGTATATAATGGAACCATGGTTTCTATCTCTGTGCAATTATTCCAGTGTCTAATCCAGTGCTCTGTACTCACGATTCCCTACTTACCACTGACAGCAGAGAGGAAAAGGAGTCTAAGGCATGTGAAAGTACAATGCTGTAATGCAATTCTGGTGCCAGCCACCTAGAGTTAGTGCACACTCTACAGGTTTAAGGGCACAGTCCCCGACAAGACTGCCCTCAGTTTGGATGCCAGTCTTAAGCCTCAGGGTCCCCAGGCCACCTGCACTTCTGATCACCTGGCTACAAATTCAGGGGTTTCTACTACCTCCTCAGGTTTAATAACTTGTTAGAATGACTAGAAAACACTATACTTATGACTAGAGTTTTATTATAAAGGATACAAATCAGAACCAGCCAAATGAAATGTAAGGTGAAGTCTGGGAGTGTCCCAAATAGAGATCTGTGTCCTCTGCCCATAGAATCAGGACAGGTCACCCTCCCAGCACATCCATGTGTTCACCAACCAGGAAGCTGACCAAAACCTCAGTGTCAAGAGTTTTTATGAGGATTTCACTACGTAGGCATGATTGATTAAAATCACGGGACATGTGGTCAAACTCAATCTCTAACCCCTCTTTCCTCCCTGCAGATCAAGTTGATATCACCCAGCTCAAAGTCTAATCACATGGCTGGTCTTTCTGCATGGTCAGCTTCCATCCTCAGTCAAATCTTAGCATAAACTCGAGTGTGGTCTGAGATCAAATTTCAATATAAACTTAGGTATGGTTTAAGGTCAAATCTCAACATAAATTCAGGTGTGGTTTGAGGGACCCACCATGAATAAGAAAGACTTGTCTATCACTCCAAGTACTTACAGTTTCCCTCTTTGTAACTGAGGACAAAGGCCAGGCAAATTCTTTATTATACAATGAAGGGAGAAGAGTTTATACTAAAAATCTTATTAATTTCGAGCCGGGCGTGGTGGCTCACTCATGTAATCCTAGCACTCTGGGAGGCTGAGGCGGACGGATCGCTCAAGGTCAGGAGTTCAAAACCAGCCTGAGCAAGAGTGAGACCCCGTCTCTACTATAAATAGAAAGAAATTAATTGGACAACTAAAGATATATGTAGAAAAAAAAATGAGCCGGGCATGGTGGCGCATGCCTGTAGTCCCAGTTACTTGGGAGGCTGAGGCAGAAGGATTGCTTGAGCCCAGGAGTTTGAGGTTGCTGTGAGCTAAGCTGACGCCACAGCACTCACTCTAGCCTGGGCAACAGAGTGAGACTCTGTCTCAAAAAAAAAAAAAAAAAAAAAAATCTTATTAATTTTGAAAACTATAGATCATCTGTGTCCTAGGAAATGGGAAGTAGATCATATGTTCCTCATTAAGGTGGTCTCAAGACCTGCTCTGCTCCCAACTTGGTCCACTTTCCCAGTCCTTACCAAAGGGGCACCCAACTAGCCATTTAGCAGACATAAAAAGTGAGTTAGAAACTAGGCACCCATGCACCCCATCACCCACTCCTCATAGTGCCCTGCGTATCATACAAACTCCTGGCTAGGCCCCTAATAGAGACCATGCAGCTTTGGTAAGGCAACTAGATAACTGCTACATCCTTATCCCAGCTACCCAAAAGAACCCTTTGCAAACAATAAAGAGGTAAGAGAAGAGGCTGGGCACGGTAGCTCACGCCTGTAATCCTAGCACTCTGGGAGTCTGAGGCGGGAGGATCATTCGAGCTCAGGAGTTTGAGACCAGCTTGAGCAAGAGCGAGACCCCCGTCTCTACTATAAATAGAAAGAAATTAA
>CAUYRT010072102.1:0-12183 GCA_963574885.1 Lepilemur ruficaudatus
AGCCATATTCTCCAGTAACATTTTAGAGTCCTGCTACTGCATTCACAACAAACAAACTCTGCCACATGGGTGGTTCCTGACCTTGGTTGTGCATTAGGACTATATATCAAAAATGAATATCCATGGGACCCACCCCAGACCCATGAATATTGACAATCTCTGGGAGTAGGACTCAAGAATATGGGTATTGAAAAAAAGAAATCTGCCTAGGTGGGATAGGACAGACTGTTTGAAGACCACTGCTTTAAGGCGGAGCACATATGAATGGTGCCCTTCTCTTTGTCCCTGTGTTCTTTGAAAGATAAAATAGCAATATAGGAATTCAGACCTTAAACTTGTTGACTCTTACAATAACTTATTTTCTAGTGTTTTGACTTGCAACTGAGCATTAGATTTTGTTTGTTTGTTTTTATTCTCTTTCTCTGTGTTTCTTGATCATGTTACTTCTTAGACCCTTAAAAAGTTATTTTTGTCAGAATTCTTCTGTGATGAAGCCCTGGTCCTGTTCAGAGCTTCCGTAGATGCAATTGGAAGTCTTGGTCCGCTGCCATCTGATTTCAAAGTGATCTACTGTGGCTGCCCATTTACCGTAAGGTGCTGGCTTCATACCCATGAGCAACAGACTTCTTCTATCTCCATCCCTTGGTGTCTTTAAGGATTTTAGTGAAAAAGCCGTAGAGGCAAACAAGAAATGTCAGTCAGTGGAGTGGAAATAGAAGCTCCCTTTATCACAGCCCTTTTTGGTTACGAGTGCTGAGGCTCATCTTGACATCCCATCAGAGCGCAGGGCCACGCAACCAAGGACGCTGCCATCATCTGTGGTTGCGCTGAAACTTCTCTGGGCTGTGACAAGTATTTCTGAAAACTCTTCTACAATGACACCAAGGCAAAGCTGTCAGTTGAGTTACCTGGAGGCAGAAACAGCGGGCTCGCGCCAGTCCCTGCTCCCTGTGACCATTTGCTAATTATGTGGCTTACAAATAAGGGCCTGTTTTATTCTTGCGTATTTCTGTTGTCTGGGCAGTGCTGCTTCAGCAAAGGCCTGGTTTCTGTGTGTCTTGGAAGTTGGAACAGAGTGATCCCCTTTGATGTTCACTCGTGCACATGTTTGGATATGTGTGTTTTTCTTGACTTTCTGGTTCGAGTCTGTTCTGAGAGTCAGCTATGGTACAGCAGGAAAAAAAAAACAACCACTGGAACTGGAGCCAGAATTCCTGAATGGGAGTCTTTGCTTTGCCACTCACTGGTTATGTGACCTTGGACAGTTCGGTTACCCTCCTGGAGTCTGTTTCATCATTATAAAGTGAGAATAATAATATGTTCTTCCCAGGGCAATTGTGAGGATGAAACAAGACAGTGAGGGGCGGGGAGCTAACTCTGGGTGAGTGTCACGTGTACTTACTATGGATATTCCGCGTCTCCACGGCTGCCTAACGTCACCCAACACTTAATGGTTTAAAGCAGCACCCATTATTTTATTAGCTCTCGTGGTTTCTGTGAGTCAGAGATTCGGGAAAGGCTCAGTGTTTCTGGTTTGGGGTCCCTTGTACAGTTGGCACCTGTTTGTGGCTGGAGCTGGAGCAGTGGGTGATGGCCCCGCATCTCTTTATTTTTGTAAACTCAGGGCTTCTGCTTGTTGTCTGCGTGGGCTAGGTTGGGCTTCCTCACAACATGGCGGCTGTGAAGAACCACACAACCATCTCTCAGTGGGAGTCATGTCAAGGAATCTGTGGGTGCACTTCAAAACTGCCACAATGGATACTGTTATTATGGAAAGTGGATGAATGGTACCCTCCGATATCAGACCCTTCCTTAAGAAAGTATCTACCTTTCCGTCTGCTCCTTGCATTTGAGCTTCATTTCTCAGTGGTAATGCATTAGTAATGAGAGTTAAGATTTAGCCAGTCCTTGCAGGGTACCAGACATCATGATAAGGCTTTACAAAAACGTTGTCTCAGGTAATCCACACAACATGCTTTCTTCATGTGACAGATTAGAAAACTACAGCTAGGAAAGGTTACATAATTATTTCAAGGTCACGCAGCCAGAAAGAGGTGGAGCTTGGTGTTAAACCCAGGCAGTTTGCTTCTGGGACCGGCACTCTTGTCAGCTGCTGAGCCCCAGTCCTTACTGTGTGCCTGGTAGGTGCCTCAGCTCTGAGGGCGTCAGGGTGACCAGTCACGACATGGGGGTCATCTTTCACCTCGGGGGCTACAGCAGCCCAGTGAGGGTGATCCTTCCTCAGCAGATTTAACCAAGGATCTGTCTGTTCTTTTAAAAGAAGTTGGATTGTTTCAAACTTCCTTCCAGAGTGGGGCTGCATTTGTTAGCTTGGTGGGGGTTTGGCATTTTGCTGGAGGCAGTAGGTTTATAAAATTTCATGCCTCTCGCCTACATCTTCTGGTCCCTCAAAATGTAGCAGCTCAAAACATCAAGCATTTGTTATCTCATTTGGTTTCTGTAAATCAGGAATCTGGGGGTAGCTTGCTTGGGGATTGTGGCTTTGAATCTTTAAGGGGGTTGCAGTTAAGACGTCTGCCAGGGCTGTAGTCATCCGAAGGCTCGACTGGGGCTGAAGGCTCTGCTTTGAAGGTAGTTCACTGGTGTGGCTGGAGGCTTCATTTCCTTAGGACTGCATGAGCGTTCTCCGTAGGACTCCTTCAGTACTCTGTATGTAGCAGCTAGCTTTCCCCAGACTAAGCAATTTAAACAGAGAGGAAAGCAAAACCACAATGACTTTTATAACCTAACCTTGGATGTCACATACTGTTATGTCTGCTCAATTCTATTGGTCATACAGTCTGACCCTGATACAATGTAGGAGGAGGCTACACGGGGCATGAAAATTAGGTGGCAGGGATCTCTGGGGACAGTCTTGGAGGCTGGATACTGCACCACGGCCAAGGCAAGGGGCCATATCTCTGGCAGCCTCCTGTCTCTGCTTGCCCCAAAGCAGCCTTGTCTCGAATCTGCTTTGTAAGTTGTGCTCTCTTATAAAATTTATTTTAGAAATTGTGCCATTGAGAACAATGACAAAGAGAGATGCAACCCTCTTGTTTTAAGGATGATGAAACTAAAGCAGAGGAAAAGAAAGGGTCTTGCCTGTGGTTACAGAGTTGCTGCTGCAGCCCAGATGATGAGTCTAGTATCTCATCTCATTCCTGTGTCTTCTGCCTTCTGGCTGGAGAGAGGGGAAAGGCAATGTCAGCGTCTCACAGAGCAGAGGGGAGTGAGCAGTTCTGGAAACTTTGCTTTCAGCGATGGGGAAATTCGATTTCCAACCTTACTTGAAGGTGGAGGGAGGAGTGAGGGAAAAGGGAAAGAACCTAACTCCTGACTTGAGGAAATTTAGGGCTCAGACCTTAAATGCAAATCCTTCAGCTAACTATAAACTCTTTGTAATAATAACAATTGTTCTGATTAATAATGATGACTGCTGATACATACGCAGTACTTACAAAGCACCGGGCTCTAAGCCCTTTGCATGAGTCATCTCAGTTCATCTTTCCAACAACAAGTTGACAGTTATTATCCCTTCTTTATAGATGAGGAAACTGAGGTCCTGAGAGGTGGAGTTGTGTCTTGAAACATGGAGAAGAGCTGGATGTAGGTGAGGCGAAGGGCCAGGGCGTTCTAGATTGAAGGCACATGCCAAAAGCAAGAGAGCTTAGTAAGTTATCCGGCTTGTGTATAGCACGTGCTCAGCTAACGTTTGTTGAATGACTGTGCAGACTTTTTGGATCAGGCCGCTCCTGTAGAGGCCCCAGAGGTAGGGGTGTCACGCATGCCAACCATGCCGGATCAGTATTGGACTGTTTTTAGACAACCAACCTGCACCAGACGTGGGTCGCCTGTATCAACAGGCAATAGAACATCACTAGAAGGGTATTCTCTTGACCCGCCCCCAAATCAGTGTCACCCCTTACTATATTTTCTGTATACAATTTGGGTTTCTGATTCCTCAGTTGGGCAGGCCAGGAATATGCAGGATGGAAAATGCTGGATGGTTCATTCATTTCTTGTCCATTTATTGGGCCTTGAATGTGGAGAAGGTGCTCAGAGACACCCCTGGAGGTTTGGTCCATCCTGTGACCAGGTCCAGGCCAGGTCCAGGCCCTGTGACCCCTGTGCCTCTGCCTACCCCCTCGAGCCCATAGCTTGGCTTCCAGTGTGAGGAGGAACACCGATGTCTTCTTTCTGCAGGCTTAAAACAATCTTGTGTTTGGGTCCATGGTTCAGTCTTTAGAGCAGACAAACATAGGTCAGTGGTTTCACAGGAGAGTAAGTTGCAAACCTGGCGGTTTGTAAGATGATTTTGGATGGCACATTAGCAGTATGTATGTTGTTATCTTAATGGTTACCTGTGTGTTTAATGGAGGCCGGTTACCGTGCATTCAACAGCAAGACTCTGAACTCAGCCCCTCACTTGCCATTGACTGGCTGAGCCCCGGGACCTTGAGCAAGTCACTTCATTGCTCTGTGTCTCACTATCTTCATCTTGAATTCTAGAAAACCTTGGATGTTAGCAAAACTCTGTGCATACAAATTCCAAAGCCTTCCTTTTATGGAGGCAGTTGCTGAGGATCTGAGAAGTTAAAAGACTTGCCCCAGATCACTCAGCGGGCAGAACTGGGGCCACTGTCCAGCTCTCCTGATTTCCAGGGCTTGCTCTCTGTGCAGGAGAAGGGGCACCCATTCTCATCCCTTTGCCCGTCCTCCCTCTGGAAGAATAGTGATTCCGAGGCCTTGGGAGTGTGAGGGCAGCCGGAAGAAGAATGTGGCCTTCCCTTGCCTTGTCCAAGTGAAGGGAAGTAGCATTTTCTACTTGAGAGGAATTGGAAATAGATTCTTTGAACACCCTCATACTCTCTCAAAATAATCACAGCCAGCATCTGCTGAGTTCGTACTCTAGACGTGCTGCAGAGTGCTTTAGATAGAGCGGCGGGTCTCGGAGAGCCTCCCTGGGCCTGCAGCAGCTGCACCTGGGCCCAGGCTCTTCCCAGGCCTCACTCCAAAACCTCTGAAGCAGAAACTGGGGGGCCCCCACACCCTGTTTTAACCAGCCCCCCCAGGTGCCTCTGATGCATGCTGGTGTTTGAGAGCCACTTTCTTGGTGTCCTCACAACCCCTTGAGGCTTGTGCCCCCATTTGACAGATGAGAAAGTTAATCCGGGAGGATGTTGAGCAAGGCCCCACTGTGCTGTTTATTCACTCAGTAAACATTAGCAAGCATTGCGTTCTTAGCTGCACTTTCTTGCACTGGCTTGTTTAATGCTCACACAGCCCAGTGCGGCTGCTATTTTGATCTCCATTTCACAGATGAGGCCGCTGAAGCCCAGGGACGTTAGGGGGCTCCTCCAAGGTCATGCAGCTGCTTAGCTCTGTGGTTGCAGTTCAAACCAGGTCTGTCCACTTCTGTTGAGGGCTTTCCGTGCTGCCCGCCCCCTGCGTCTGACTTTCATGCCGCCTCTCTGTCCCCAGATGTGTCTTCTCCCCAGCCACCATGCAGCTTCTGTCCCTTGTCTACCCCACCCCCGAGACTGCAGCTGCAGTTCAGGATGTAGCTGAGCGTGTCTTTCCATTGCACACGTGATATGCCCACGTCAGTGGTTTCCCCTCTTATTCCCTCAGTGTCCCTGATAGGAGATGCTTTAGCTGAACTGCACCCCCGGGCAGAGTGCCCCGAAGGGAGCAGTGTGGGTAGGAGAAGCGGTGCTGCCAGGGCCACAGCTTTGCCTGCCATCCCTGAGTTTGGTCTGGATTTCTTTGGGGGCAATTGTTTTTTCCCCACATCCCTATATGAGAAAATGCCCTCTGAAGATTTATTCCTGTAGGGGGACAGAGCAGGAGAACTTTTCTTTTTCAGGTTTTCATGGAGCCTGACAAGTACCAAGTCATAAGTTCCAGCTGTCCCTGAATGTCCCAGGTGACAGGCTGTTCTGGTCTAGTCACTGAAATGCCTTCTCCTGTCGGACACTCTCCCTGCATCCTCTCGGTTGGGGTGATATTGGCTACCCTGGGATGCAGGGATGCTGAGCTTGCTGTCGTGGGAGCCTTCTCAGTCCCTGGTGGGATTGCCTGGCTGGCTGTCGCTCTGCCTCTGCACTTGACCCTGTGGGACGGGGACTGTTATTTACCTGTGTTTTCTCTGAGTCCAGCACAGTGCCTGGCACAACAGCAACTCCAAAAACATTGATGTCATGAATCTTTCGTGCAGGTTCTAAAATAAAGGTCACCACTTGACCCAGTTCGCAGCTCTGGCACTACCTTACCTGTCTTACCTGTATATTCAGGTGCAGCTTGCAGAGATTCACGGTGTACTGGGCGCCATGCCAAGGACTAAAGGAAGTGAGTGGAAGCCTTGAGGGTTTCTTTAGAAAGAGCTTTTGTGGTCCACGACTGTTAAGAGCTTTATAAATCTCCTGAAAACTTTGAGCAACTTCCAGTCCTGCAAGTTCCATTCCTGATAAGTGCCCTATACAGGTGTCCCATTTTTTATCTCTTCCATTATTTTTACTGTACCTTTTCTATGTTCAGTTGTGTTCAGATACACTGATACTTAGCACTGAGTTACAGTTGCCTACAGTATTCAGTATGGTGGTAGCACACTGTATAGGGTTGTGCCTAGGAGCAATAGGCCATGCCATACAGCCTAGGTGTGTAGTAGGCTATGCCATCTAGGTGTCTGTGAACACACTCTGATACACAATGGAATCACCTAATGATGCATTTTTCAGAATGGAACCCCATCGATGCATGACTAATTTCAAGTACGGAGAGGAAAGCTTAGTGATGGGGCCAGTGGTTCCCCAGAATCTGAAATTCTTACCCCGTCCTTTGATGGGAGGAGTGTCCTCCGAGTAGTTTTGGCCATCTTTAATCTACCACACCAAGAAACTGAAAAACCTGGACTTCATAGCTTCAATACCCAAAGTCATCATGACAAGACTGTTTTTGTGACCCTGCTCTTTCAAGGAACATTTATCCCTGTTCCCTCCTCTTTCCACACCCCCAATCCCTGCCCGACTCCCGTGGTTCACTTATCCAGAAAATTTTGGACCCCCCGAAAGTCTTCCAAGAGCATATCCGATGACACTCTGATTTTCTGCTTCCCTGGGTAGTGGGGCCCTGCCGCTGTGGCTCCAGATGATGAATTTATTCATGGTGGCAGGTGTATCCGATGAAACTAAAGAGATTGGAAAATTATGTAAAATGTTTGAGAATGTGCGCGCCTGTGCTTACATTCAATGGGCCCATTTAAAAAAGTCCCTGAACCCTGAAGCCAAGACAAAGTTTGATATCTCGGAGGCTGTACGTTTAAATATTTGTGATTCAGAAGAGCCTGATTCAGCATGTTCTTCCCCATCCTCAGCCCCTTCCCGGTTAGGTTTCCCATGTACAGGCATTTTCCTATTCATTTCCTTCAGGATTTAAATGGTGACGGTTGAATCTGCATTGCAGTCTTTCATCCTGAGTCTTTTGCAGACATTATCCAGAGATAAGCAGCGGTGCCTTCATTGTACAGGTGGAGAAATTAAGATACGCTGAACCCAGAGGGATCTGAGCTCTCCCCTCTATCCTCCCTCACCCCTTTTCTTCCTCCTAATACAGGGCTTCCTGACAACGGTACTGTTGTCCTTTGTGGTGTGGCTGTCCTGTGCGTGGTAGCGTGGTTGGCAGCATCCCTGGCCTCTACCCGCTGGATGCCGGTAGCATCCCCACCAGTCCCCGCCAGTAGTGACCATCAGGAATGTCTCCAGACACAGACACACGTCCTGAGGGTTGTGGGGAGGGAGGTGAGTTGTCCCCGCTTGGCAGCCAGTGCCTTCCAGCACAATGTTCGAAGATCCCGAGCACCAGAGACTGTGAATTCATTGGTCTGAAGTGGAGCTGGGGCACAGAGTATACTTTTAAAATCTTTTGAGTATTTCTGAACCCCCCAGGGTTAAGAATCTCTGTCCCCGAGTTTGAAGTCTCGCTCTGAGAGCCTGAGTTTCCTGATCTATGATACTGAAATGATAATGCCGCACCTGTCTCAAACAATGGTGAGACCCAAGTCTGATAATCCGTGCAAAACGCGAAGCACAGGGCCTGGAACGGAGTGACTTGCTCAGTTCATAGTAGCTCTAGTTGTGCTGCTTTTTCCTCTCTCGCATCTCCCCTCCTCTTTCTTGGTACCAGGTACAAGGGCAGAGGGAGGCTGCAGTGCCCATCCAGGGCTGGGGACCTGCATGTTGAGTGTGGTCGTGTGAGGGAGCCCAGGGTAGTGGGAAGTGATGGTTCAGGGAGCTGCGGTGGCGGCTGCACGGGGCGGGGGGGGTCCTGATAGACGGGGAAGGGGCTTCCATGCAGGAAGAGGAGCGGGTGGAATTGCTGTGAGCCTCTGAGAGTCCTGCAGGTGTGGAAAGCCCCTCGTTGTAGGATTTCTGAGAAAGACAAGGTTCTTTCTGGATGAAGTTGGAGGTCCAGCTTCTGGCACTGGGAGTAGGTGGACAAGGTAGGGTGAAGGTCATCGGAATTAAAGAAGTCACGGATGTGGATTTGAAGCTGAGGGATGATCAGGATAATGGGGATTGTGGAAGCTGTGCCGTGGAAGTGAGGGCTGTGGGTTGTTCTGGAAAAGAAGCAGCATCTCTCAAGTGCCCTCCCTTTAAGCACCAAAGTATTGGGTGCTGGAGGAACATCTTTGTTCTGCCGTACCCTTCAGGACAGTTCTTGGCCTGGAGTGCGTGTTAGAAGGCAGTTTTCATTCAAGAGACGCTGTGCTTCAGTAGAAGGGACAAAACTGAGAAGTGTGGACTGTCCCTTCTTTGAGAGGCTGGATGACCCCCTGTCCGGGATGTCTGGGATGCCTTACAGCATCTGGTACTTTCCAACCACTGTCAAGCCGTGCCACACACACAGCGTGGTACGTGTGTGGTGCGAGAGGAAAGCAGTGGGGGTGGCCAGCCCTGCCCTGCCCAGTAGCTTTGAGAGAGTGAAGAGATGAGTAAGTCCCTTTGTCACCTGTAATTCAGGCACAGCACACCAGGGCAGCCTGCCGAGGAAGCTCAGCCCTGGGAGATGTTTTTTGCTGTGATTGGCATGCAGCGTGCCAGGCAGTGTGTTCCGCTCTTGGCATCGTTCCACCATACCACCACCTTGCAGGACACTTGTCACGGTGCTTATGCTGCGGTGAGTCAGCTGGCCCTGCACCTCTCCCGGGGTCACCCTGGGCTGAAGGATTGACTCGTGTGTGAGGCCCATGCCCCTGACTGCTTGGACGAGGAGACCCACGAGGTTCCCTTTGATCCTGCTGTCTCGGTTCACTGAGTGCTGTCCCAGATGGGCTGCGCAGGCGTTCATTGGTCCCGTCAGCCCCGTTACCGCCTTGGCCCTAACCCAAGACGTCTCGTGGGACCATTCCTCAAACTCTCCGAGCCATCACTTCTCAGCCTGAGATTCCAGATTGTCAGTTCTTCCTCTCGGGGCACGTTTCTTTCTTCTCTGTTTCACCCGCTGTCATTGTCTCCCAGCGTGGGGGCAGGGGACTCACTGTTTGCCTGTTTGAGCCCGTCACCATCTCTCTCGTCCCCAAAATGTAATTGAAAAGAGCCTTAATGGTTTCCAAATGATGATAGCTCCATAAACCGATTAAAAAGGCCTTAATAAAACTGTCTTGAGTTATTTTCCACAGCTGCAGACTGTGCCCTTTGTTTTCTAATGATCCCAACAAGAAATCAGTGCAGTTTTTCTTTTCTGTGTGATCTCAAACACCGGGAAGGCCTTCTTCCGTCCGTCTGACTGCTCCCTCCACTTTCCTTTCTCCCCAGACGATCCACGTGGCTATCGTCTGTGCCGGGTACAATGCCAGCCGCGACGTCGTCACCCTGGTCAAGTCCGTCCTGTTTCACAGGTAAGAACAACTTCTGTGCTCTGTGGGCTGATGTCTGTCACTGCCTGCCTGCGTGTTTCCTTGGGGGAGGGTTAAATAAGAGCAGAATTTTTCATCAGATCTTCGTAAGATCTTGGACTTTTAGCCTCTAAAATTGTGGGAAAATAAATTCCTGTTGTTTAAACCACCCAGGCTGCGGTATTTTACTGTAGCAGCCCTAGCAAACTCCTGCAGATGCTCACTCTAGTCCAACACAGCCTAGCCCACCGCCGCGCATCGCTGACTGTTCAAAAGTCCTGCCTTGCAGTCAACTGAAGCTTCCGAAGCTACGGGTGCTCTCCAGTGGTCCTCGCGGATCCCTCGGGGACCCGGTCATGCTGGGAGTTGGTTCCTCTTCCACCTGGAAGTGATGATGCCTTCTGTGGTCATCTCTTCTCCAAGTTAAGCTCTCGCCACTTCCTTCTGCTTTCTCACGGGACTTTTCTTCTGTCCCCTCACTGTGTTGGTTGCCATCCAGACATACTCAGGGTAACGCCCAGCGTTGAGTCCACAGTTGTGGCCAGTGCCCCGGCTCTGTTCTCACATTCTTACCAAGGTTTGGATGAAGCTTATCCACAGCTGTAGCCAACAGGGCAGATGTGCTGGATGACTGAGTCAGGACCCAGGAGGCTTTCAATAGTCGGAATAGTCATGAAAAGCTTAGAGTTCAGTTGAGCAGAGATCAGTGCCGAGTTCTAGACCTGAAACCAATCGTTAGTGGCATAAGCAGAGATGGGAGGAAAGGTGGACACCCAAGGCCTGACAACCCTGCAAGGAACTGGGATTCGTCATCACTCCCACCTTCTCCCTCAGTCTCCCCCCAGCCCATCTATAGTCAACGCTCTGCAGTTCTCCCTCTTGGGTAGTTTTCACTTCCAGCCCTTCCTCTGTGTCCCCACTGTGACTGCGGTAGTTCAGATCTACCTGTTCTCTCACCTGCACGTGTCCTTCCTGCCTCCCTGGTTTCTGCTCTTCAGAGCCATCCTTTCTAATTCAACGACATTCAGGCAGGCAGATCTATCTTCTTAAAACCTTTTCATGCTTCCCCTTGCCCAAGGGGTTACTGTGGCCCACAGACCACAGGGTCTGAGATTATTGTTGATAGGACTTCTATCTCCTTTCTTTGCTCGGACTTGATGCTCCAGCAGCTCTGACCTGCTTGTGGCGCCCCACCCTCTCCATGGTGTGTCCTGCCTATGGCGTCTCATCATGCTGCTTTATCTGCCCATTTCCTCCTCCTTTCTACCTTCTCCCTACCCCCAAACTGGCAAATTCCTTTATTCTCTTTAAGACTTTGCATAGGCTGCATTTCTAACAGAAGCCCACCCATAACCTTCAGTCTGCATTGGGGCTTCTCATCTATAGCCTACAATACCCTGTGCATCTTTCTATGATTAGATTTAGTACCTTATATTTTACTTATCTGTTCATGATAATGTCTTCTGCAGTAGAATGTGTCTTCTGAGCTGGAACCCATTCTGTATTTTTCTATATCCCTAGTATCTTAGCAAAGTACCTGTCATGTATCATATACTCAATAAATGTTTGCATGTTTAACAAGTCAATCTGGGGGAGTCCATCAATAAAGAACCTGAAGGCATTTATTCAATCAATTAACTAATGTATCTAACCCAGACTTAGTTCAGTTTCATGTATGCCATAATATAGCTGAGTGATTTTCAGAAGGTCATTTTGACTCTTTAGACTTTAGTTTCTATATTGGTAAGCTTTTGATGTGAATCAATTCACCCCAGAACTTATTTGGTCTAAAACAACATTTATTATTTAGCTTGTTTGTTTCTACTGAACTCACCTGTGTGGTTCTTTTGCTGGCCCCTCATGTGCCTGCAGTGAGCTGGCAGGTGAGCCAAGCACAGACCCACCGTCCTCCTGGAGCGGGGAAGGGGACACGGGAGAAGAGAGCAGCAACCAAGTGTATCACAGTGCCAGCTAGTGCTAGGACTGTCTGTTCTTCCTTGTGGCTCTGTCCAGCTGCAGTTGTGAAGTCAGTTGTACGTTGGAGGAGGGAATGGAAATGCCAAATAAAGACTGGCCACGTGGGGCTCAACCCAGTATCTTCTGACTTGGGGTGAGAGACCTTTTCCACATCGCCACAGCTTTTGTGCCGTGCTGAAGACTCCCTTCGGCTCTGCAGCCCTCATCTGCGGCTTGAAACCAGCATCTTGCAGGCCACGCATTGAATTAGATGAGTGGTCCTCAGCCCTTTACATATGTGCTCCTTGTCTCTGTTAAAGAACTCAGGTCTCTCC
>CAUYRT010072103.1:0-13804 GCA_963574885.1 Lepilemur ruficaudatus
ATTTTATGTATGGTGTAAAATAGGGTCTGCTATAGTTTGGATATTTGCCCCTCCAAATCTCATGTTGAAATCTAATCTCCAATGTTGGAAGTGGGCCTAATAGGAGGTGTTTGGGTCATAGGGAGGGATCCCTCATGAATAAACTAATGTCTTTCCTGTGGGTGGGATGGAAATTCAGTTCCTGCCAGAGTTGTCCTGAGAGCTAATTGTTAAAGAGTCTGGAACCTCCCCTCTCTCTCTCAATTGCCATATGATCTCTGCACAAGTGATTCCCCTTCACCTTCCACCAAGAGTGCAAAAAAGCCTGAGGCCTTCACCAGGAGAGCAGATGGTAGCAAGGTGCTTCTTGTACAACCTGCAGACCTGTTAGCTAAATAAACCTCTTTTCTTTATGAATTACCCAGCCTCAGAAATTCTTTTTTAGCCACAAAAAAAGAGTGAGAAAGGGTCCAATATCATTATTTTTCATGTCCATATTCAGTTTTTCTAATAGTATTTACTGAAGAGGCTATTCTTTCCCCATTGTGTGCTCTTGGTAGTCTTATCAACTATTACTTGGTTGTATATGCATGAGTTTATTTCTAGGCTCTCTTTTATGTTCTGTTGGTCTACATGTCTGTTTTTATGCCAGTATCATGCTATTTTGATTACTATGCTTTGTAGTAAAGTTTGAAATCAGGAAATTTGATGCCTCTAGCTTTGTTTTTCTTTCACAGGATTTCTTTGGCTATTCAGAGTCCTTTGTGGTTATATATGGATATCAGGGATTTTGATATGGATTGCATTAAATCTATAGGTAGCTTTGGGTAGTATGGACATTTTAACAATATTAATTCTTCCAATCCATGAACACAAGATATCTTTCCATTTATTTGTGCCTATTTCAGTGTCTGTCATTAGTATCTTATAGTTTGTCAAATACAGATCTTATATATTTGATGAAAAATGTTGCATACAACACCAGTCACAAGGTAATCCATTCAGAAATGATGTTTTTATCATTATTGTGATGATAGAGTTTGTGATGATAACATGTGGTAAGGGTAATGAATAAATGGAACATGAAATCTTAGCCCCCTTTTTACTGAAAGTAATATAATTGGTTGGAAATTTGGGAAATCAATAAAGCATTATGGCTTGTCTATCTTTGGGAAAATCTTGGGTGGGTACGCTATCAGATTTCTATTTTATAAAAAACAGTTATGTGGCTCCAAAATCACCTAATATTCTTCTATGTATATATTTTAAAGTTGCTCAGGAATGCTGATAGAAACAAGGGACTCAGTAAAGGAGGATAGGTCCTTTAAGCTAAATCCTGAGAGAAAGTAGAAGTATCTCAGCTACCAATGAACTCATAGCAAGGGAAATAAGAAGATAAGCTTAATACCACAGAAAATGCCTGCGATAGCACCGAAGTGTTTTGTGTTGCTGGATGAGGCTCCGACTTCTGAACTTTTCACTTCTCTCCTGGAATATTCTGAATTCTACCTTTGCAAATTTCAATATTATATTTTGAAAATCATATTTTATTATGTGTTCTTAATCTTGCTAGTTCTATAGTCTTTTTAGATATTAAATCCTTTACATATAATCTAATTTTAAAATTATTTATTTCCTTATATTTTCAAAATGCAGTATTCTAAACAATGAACAATAATTTCAACATTGGCAAGAAGTTTGTCCACTGAGCACTACCAATAAACTAGTTCCCTTATCTTTTCAGATAAAGTATCTAGTTGGGTTAATGTTCTTATTTCTTCTTTACTAAAATTAACTTATTAATACCTCATGAAAATAGCACAGATGTGTAGAAAAGAGATAATACTTTTCAGTTTTACTTTTATAATGTAATTTTCTCCTTCCTGCCGCATGCGTGTGTGAGTGCGTGCGCACACACATGCACACACACATTTATTAGGATCTTTAGGAAATATTTATGAAGCAACAACCATGCCATGATCATTGAGATAATAAACAAAAAAGAAGTAACTCTCACAAAAAGTAGTAATCTTCGAAGGAAAAGAAAAAAATCTTTTTAATAAGAAACACCATCTATTGTAACTTTAATTAAAAGATTCAGCAAAGCTGAAATCTGTTTTATTACATGATCTTGGATGATGCATTTGACCTCTTTGTGACTCTGGCTGTAGAAAGGTAATAAAAACCTTGGCTCCTTTATTTGAAGATATGTTACAGACTTAATGAGTTAAAGTGTATGATATATTTGAACTAATCAAAAGACTCTAGATGAATAGAAAACTGTTACTACTATATTCTTACTATAGCTACATAATAATTTGCTGGAGAAAACTTAGCAATACTAATTTAAAATTTTAGCAAGATATATAGGTGACTACATAGATAAATAGGTTTTTCTATGAAGGAAAATATGCCTGAAAATAAATAATATTTAATCCAATAACAAGAGGATTAATTAAATTGCTTTGAGGAAAGATATCTTTTTCTCTGTGATAATGGATTAAAAATAAATTGCACTCATACCAAAGACCTGATTAGTTTCCACTTATCTTCTGTAGCCTTGTCTCTCCTTTCAGCTGAAACACGTTTTCCTAACTATACACTTATTCTCGGTTGAGTTAGTCTCTGCCAGCTTCGGCAGTATATTCTGTGTACAAATTATTATGCTTGAGTTAGACCATTCTTGACAAGTATGCCACTGTGTCACTTGGACTTCTCAGTTTTTCTTGCTTGAAACCCATACAGAGTGCCTTAATTCAGATAATTATGTTTTGATTTGCCTTAGCCTCTCCTCTGAGATTCTCTTCCAGGAGTCTTATTTGAATCTCATATTTTATACTGAACACTATGTGGCTCCAAAAAAATTTTAAAAAATCAACTGAGTTTCTTCTATCATTTTTGAAGTTCCCCCATGATGCTGAGAGAGCCAAGGAAACTTAGAAAAAAAGACGAGTCTTTTAAGTATTCCGTACCCAGAAATGTGGGAAAATATAAGCAAGGTCTTGATGCTTAAAGTATCTAAAGACCCGCCTTGCTCTTCTTCAGCCACCAGTTAGGTGTTTCAGCTATACCACTAAATTATAGCCCTATGGCTGAGACCACATTAGAACAGCCTGTCTTCATGATCTTTCAAATAACTCTTATACCTTATTGCTTAGTACTGTTCTCTGCCGGTCTTTTGAGCCTTCATATCATCTCTTGTTCCCTTTGTTTGACTGTTAAGTAAGTTAAGATTGTTACAGCCCTTGGACACTATGGTTTGCCAATGAGCCTTTCTAGTTAGTGTCAACATCTTATTGAGTATTGCCAGTAGGTGGCCTGTCCTACTGATGGGACTGAGCGGGGATCCCTGTTAGGGGCCTGCTGAGACCCACAAACTCAGAAATAAAGGAAAATCTTGAGTCCATTCAGAAGGAGTTTCAGGCACCTGGCTTTCTTTGAAAAGTAAAGAAATAAATAAACAGTATTCCTCCAAGAGAGCCAGAGTCACTAGGTGTTTGGGGTCCCTATGGAAACTAAAGGGGAACTGAGGAATTGAACACTCAGGCCACCATTTCTTGTTCTAAATTGCACCTTGAGAGACCCGTCACACTTAACATTTCTTTCTAAATCCACCCATGCCCACCCTACTTCAGGGTATCCTGCCTTTTAGACCAGGTCTGCCCGAAATGTATTCCTGCTTTTAAAATCCTGGCTTGTAAGCCATTGAGAAATCTGGGTACTTAAGCATTAGCTGCTGGTACTTCTTGCATGGTGCCCTGCAAATAAAACCTCTTTCATCTGCTGCAACTCCCAGCTCCAGTGTGTGGCTTTACTGCACAGGGTGAGCAAACCCCAATTTGGTTCTATAACACTGAGCACCAAGCCAGGCCCTATATAATCTTGAATTAGTCCAAAGGTGACATTTAGAAGTTCCTCAGCTAGGACTGAAGAGATAGGCATGACTGAGTGCCAGGTAGAACTTAAGGAAAACTGGAGAGTCAGTAATTTTTGTTTTTCCTATCTACCTTTGCAAGTCTTACTCATTAAATCCCCGGTGTATTTCTGGGCTCCTCTTCCAAAAAGCCACTTCTTAGGGCAAGTAATCTTTTATATGTTTTGCATGTATTTGATCGTTATAAAATTCCAATAATTTAGGTGTTATATTATCCTCCTTTTACTAATCAGAAAACTAGAGTGCATATTGGTTAAGAAACAATGTTCAAGCTTTCAGAGTTAGAACATGGGCTGGTCAGAGATATGCATCAATTCTGAGTTCATAATTAAAAGGCAATCAAATCTTAAAGGAGTGAAGAGAATGGGGTCCATTGCAAATGAAGTAACTCTGTTCTCATGGGGAAGATTCTTGGCATCCTCCATTTAAATAATTAAGATATCATCTTATTTGAAAGCAAACAAACAGGGTTTTTTTTTTAACCCATTTTGTTAAAGTTCTCTCTTTCGTTTAATTTATTTTGAATGACTCTTCTCTCCTGGATCTTGAGTTTGAACAGTACAGGATTTATAACATGCTTCTATATGCTCTTTTTGGTATTAGCACCATAAATCTGACATTTTTTCCTAAAACTTAGTATCTGTTTAATCATAATGAGCATCTTCTGCACTCTAAATTAAAAAAAAAAACAATATAATGGAGAATCCTTATCTCAAGGAGAGGGTATACATTCTTGCTTAAGGATAGCTGCAACCCATTTTGATAAGTACTATAGATAAGAGAAAGGCGAATAATGCATATGTACTACCACCGGCATTTTAAATGTTTAATTCTTGGACTCTGGGAACATACACATGAATACGTAATTGCTCTTATGAGAGTTACTGGGAATTCTGGAATGGTTTAGGCTACAAAACCCCAGAAAAAAAATAAATTCATTAAGGGACAAATTCCTAAAATCTTTTATCCCCTGTTCACTGCAGGGTATGGTAAGTTCATTTTCTGCCCTCATCTTCTTAACCTATCATTTGTAACATAGTTTATTACTCTCTCCTTGTTGATGAAAGTTCAAGTTCTTCCTTGGGATTCAATACAAAACACTGCCTTGATTATTCTTCTAAGACACTGACAATCAGTCTTTAGTCTTCTTTGCTTATTCTTCATCATCTCCCCATTTGCAAGACACTGAACGACACAGCACTTGGGCTTAGGACCTATTCTTTGTACCCACATCCTTGGTGATCTCAGTTACAAAGCTGATGGCTCCCAAATTCTCATCTCCAACATGAGTTTCTTTCCTCAACTCCAGACTCATATATCCAATAGCTTATTCAAAACCGTCACTTTGATGTCTAATGGACCAAACAGACTTAATACGTCCCAAACCAATTTATAGCTCTTTCTTATCAAATCTGTTATTTTTAAAATCATATTCTCTATTTCTGTATGGAAACTACATTTTTCTAGTTGCTAAGATCAAAAATCTTGGAATCTTTTTTTCTAAATCTCAACTCCCATATCTAATTTATCAGCAAATTCTTTTGGTTCTGCCAGCAAAATATATCTAATATCTGAATATTCTAGTTCAGTCCATCACTCCCACTATGATTTAAGCAACCATTTTCTCTTACTTGAATTATGGAATCACCTTTTAACTAAATGGCCCTTACCAGAGTAATTGTTACAAAATTCTGATCTTGACATTAGCGCTCTACTCAAAAATAATCCATAGCTTTGCATATATGTTATAAAAGCTAAAACCCCCCAAATGGAATCCAAGATAGTACACAATCTAGTCCCCATCCCACTTTACCTCTCTGACCTCATCTTCTGTATTCTAAGTTTCAGTGCCTCTGTTCCAGGCAGACTGGCTTCCTTGCGGTTACTTTGACATCCTCCCAACCAAGTGCCTTTCTATTTGTTGTTTGTTTTCTGTAAAACACACACTCTCAAGATATCCTCCTCTAGGTCTTTGCTTAAATATAATCGTCTCAGTGAAGCTTTCTCTTACAGTGAACTTCCTCTCTGGTACTTTTCTATTTTTATTCATAGCACTAATCATAATCTCAAAGATTTATAATCTGAAATTCAGTTTATTTTCTTTGTTTACTGTCTTCTTACTCTCATGAAGAGATAAGCTCATTGAAGGAAGAAATATTTTGTCTCTTACTAATAAATTATCATCACCTAGAACATTGTGCATATAATAAATTCTCGGTATGCATTTGCTGAATGAATGAATGAATTATAGTTATGGCAGTACAGAGTTAAAATTGTAGGGCTATTGGTGAAAGTATTATGGCATTTGGATCTGCTCTGGAGCAAATTTAAGGATAATTCTGCCAAATATCAAGTTAATAAAAGAGTTAGTAAACTACGATAATATTTATTTTCTTTATAGTACCAGGGTTATGGTAGGCCCTAATGATGAGAGAAGGATTTTGACACTGGTAATGTGTTCATCTATATGTTACAATACTATTACTTAAAAGGTCAAATATAGGAATAGTTGGAGCTATCCCCTTGAGTGACATAATTATACATGCCAATTTGTTCATCCCTTCCAGCAATTTTGGACTTTGCAAAATACAAATTTGATTATATATCCACCAAGTTAAGCCTTTGGTGGTATATTAATCTGCTTGGGCTGCTATAAAAAAAAAATACCATAATCTGCAGACATTTATTTCTCACAGTTCTGGAGACTGGAAATTTCCAGATCAAAGTGCCAGCCAGTTCAGTTCCTGGTGAAGGTCTTTTTCCTGGTTTGCAGATAGCCACCTTCTTACCATGTCCTCATGGTACAGAGAGAGAAAATAATATCTCTCTCTCCACTAATCTCATTATTAGGGTTTCATGTTCATGACCTCCTCTAACTCTACCTCTCAAAGGCCCCATTTTCAAATACCAAATACCATTACATTAAGGGTTAGGGATTCAGGATATAAATCTTAGGGGACTCAGTTCAGTCCATAGGAGGTGGTTTCTCATTACTTTTATAACAAAGACCAAATATTTAACAAGAGGCTCATGATTTATACTCTGGATCCTTCCAGATGCCTTACTTTCTCTGCTTCTTTTCATGTCATGTTGCCCTTCGTTTTCTTGCTCTAGTAATGTTTTCCTTTTGCTGGACGCATAATGCTCCCTTCTACTGTGTGCTCCTCTCAACTTGGAATTTCCAACTCTGCAACTCTCTCCACACAAACAATTCCCATTCCTTTCCCATTCTGGTGTCTCAGTCATCGCTTCTTGTGGGAAAATTCCTTCACCTGTTGGCTAGATCCTTCTTGCTTTTGTCAACATGCCTTTTTTGGAGCCCAGTTGTAATTTGGGTGTAACCACCTGGCTGATAAATTTCTCCTCCACTAGACTCTCAGCTCCATGGAGATAGAGACTGTGTCTGTTTTGTCTGTGTTCCCACCACCAACAGAGTGCCTGATTATGCTAGCGTCCAAGAGTTTAGTGAAAGAGTGAAGAGAATAACATTCACATGCCTTTGCTACCTGTGACCACATACAAAACTCTGATTTTCTAGAGTCCAAAGGTTGATTTAGCCAAACTGATTTTTGCATTTTAATAATTTTGAGGGTGTCATATTCTTTGTAAATTCAATATTTTTCTTTTTTTTTTATTTTAGGGTTTTTTAAAAAGGGAAATCTATATGATCTTGAAAAAGTAGCTTATCTTATATGAGTCTAATTCTAAATGTATATTAACATTTTATCTCATAATTTTTAGTGAATTTTTAGTGAATGAGATAATATGTGTGGTTTAAAATAAGAGCAATAATAATCTAATAATATTAGAACTTGTATTTGAGAGCTTTGTATGGACCAATACTATATAAGAACTTTATATAAATTACCTTATTTCATGCTTCTGAAAAATCTATTAACTAATATACTAATAACTGTAATTTATTGAGTTTTCCTATGTTCCAGAGTTTACCTAAATTATTTCCTTTGGTCTTTTTGTCTTTGAGAAGTAGATATTAGTATTCTGACTTTGCTAATGAAGGACCTGAGAATTTTGAAGGTTAGAAAAGTTTTTAAGGCCACACAGCTTATCAGCTGTAAGATTGTTGTTAAAAGCAACTTATGGGTTTCTATATTACTTTGCAAAATAAAAAAAAGAAACTAAATTGAATAAGTGATATTCAAGATTGTGCACCTTGAATACTGATAATGTAAAGCTCAGAGTGACCCTTGAGATCATGCAATTTAAAGTCATAGTCCCATTTTATAAATCTTGGAAATGAGATTAATTGATTTGCCCTACTAGATCATAAATACTTTGAAGTAAGGAGACATTTCTTTTTGATTCATAGTACCACACATACTGTTCTACATAATGTAGGTACTCAATAACATTTATGGAATTGAATTGTTCAAGTCATCAATCAAGGCAGAGCAAAGATTAAATCAAATTTTCTGACCTATAATACAGGTCTCATTTCACTAAATATGCTGCTAATAAGTGACTAAGCTCAGTTAGGAGCTTGCTTTATTAAATGGCAACATTATTAATAATAGGATTAGAACATTTCTAGGTGATATTACCATTACCACCATTATTGTAAGGGAATCCACAGATCTCCTTTTGGGCTTTATTGCCAGAAATTTCTTTTTGTCATTGTTTTTCTGACAGATGCATCCTAGCACGAGGGGTGCACGTTTTCTCTTCAGGTTTAAAAGGCAGCAAAGAGGAGATGTAGTTATTAAATAGTTCAGGTGATGGTTATGTTTCCTTGGTGGCAGCAGGTTGCTACCATTCATGAAATCCCCAAATGAAATATCACTGCAGTTAGCAAAATAAATAGATATGGGTAAGTGTGGAGGGGAGTGTTGATAAATCCCCTTCATGTAATTAGTTGCAAAAAGATTGAAATGTTTATACAGAGGGATGCCAGAAAATAAGATTTCTGTGGAAGAGTTAAAGGAATTGAATTTGTTCAAACGTGGAAAGGGAAGGTAGGGGGCAGCTGAATTAACAATCTTTTAAGAGATGGTTTTGCTTTACGACCATGGGTGGCAGTGTCCAGTCCTTCTCAATTCTGTCAATGGCAGAAGAATATTTAATATAGAGTACAACGGGAGAGACTAAGGTATGATAGAAATAATAGATTTCTAAAGATAAAAGTGTACTCCCTGAACTTGAACAAGAGGAGCTGTTAAATATCTTCCTCTGGACAACTTTAAAGAAAGACACCCTCCTATGTCTGTGATGATAAAAGCATAGTCCTATTCACAAGAAGATCTCAACTCAACTCACCTCAATAACCTGGCAACATCCCTTCTAGATCTAAGATTAGGCCTTTTATTTGTTTAAATCCTTGATGTGATTTGCATTATATCAGTTCAATGAAAGTAATAATCTATCAAACTGCTTCCCTTAAGGAATCCTAGAGAGATCATCAGAACTACTGAATTTAGTTTAGTATATAATCAGGTTAGGTTTTATATCAGAAGAAAAACTGGATGACTTGACTATCACATGACAATGACATTAGGATATATGGATTCATTGTGCATTGATAACCAGGTGGTCCTTGTAATTTTCAGATTACTGAGAAATTCTATCTGTCTAAAATATTTACCCACTGTTCTGCTGTGATCCCTGAAATTTCTGTCACCAGCCATCCATTAACTATAATAAAGAAATTATTCTTATGAAGTATTAAGTCTATAAATGTCTTTGGTATAATTAATCTATTCAAACTTATCAATCACTCTGAACAATGAAAGAGTGGGACACTGCACAGGTCAATTTTAATGGGACTCAAGGCAGACAGATAGGTCAATAGTGTGTAGCAATGATTTGGACAGACTGAGAGGAAATGAACCCAGAGAAGCCAAGAGTGTAATGAAGGTATCGGAGTGTGGTGCTGGAGCTGTTTCATGCCAGCTTGTGAAAGCCAGTTGTTAAATTTTCAGGAGTTTTAAGAGTCAATTTTTAAATATGACCGTTATTTTTCTAAATTTAAAACAAAACATGATAAAAATCACATTAAAATAAAGCTAATAAATACTTGAAACTAATTTTATTAATATTTTTAACTTAAAATTAAATCTTTTAATTCTTTAGTTTAAATCTTTTAATTAGTTACTTGGAAATACTATATAATGATTAGCTATGAAGGCTCTCTTTCCAATACCATGTTTAGTAATAACATGTTGATACCTTGAAATTAGCTATAGTGGGAGTATTTACACCATGAAAATGGGTGACACAAATCAGGATGTTCTTTTTTTCCCATAGAGCCTATTGTTAAGCATTCACCATTATACCACTGACTATAATGGTTCCTGAAAGTTATCACCTTCCCACAGGAGTAAAAATGTCTAGCTGGTGGACACGAAGAAAGTTAAATCTCCCAGGCTGAAGCAGTTAATGCCAAAACATTCTCAATTGTCCTAATGCCAAAGTTATGGACTTCATGGATGATAAACAGAAAGCAGTTTAGATTTTTTGCTGTTCAACAAGTCCTTGCCATATTGTTAACAACTTGTCTTTAGTTTTCCACAAAAACATTGTCTTGCCAGCTAGACAGAAAAACATCATTTTTTGCAGGTTTTCCCCATATTTTCAGTAATTCTTTCAAATGAGGTTTGCTGGGTTTCACAGATCCATTTACTTGAGATGATGTTTTCTTTAGATAGAAAGAAACTGTTCAGCATCAACTGTTCAGCACAGAGACATGGCACTGTCAGGACAGAACATCTCAGAGGCACTCACAGATGGATTTGAATTTTGGCTTTGTAGCTAAACAAGATGAGTTAACCAGAGATGAGTAACTCTGACTCTCAAACACTTAGGTTACTCCATTTTAAAATAGAGATAGTACAACCTACCTGGCAGTGTAAGCCTAAAGATTTCATGAGATGATAGACTTAAATGTAAAAGCACAAAAGTGCCTGGACTGCAAAGTGTGTTCACGAAATACTGATCCTTTTCACTATCCCTTTCTTTTTTATCTTCTCCACTAAGATATAGAATCTTGTCAGGGTCAGGACTATCCCAAAGGCAAGAAAATTATAAATTTCCCCAAACCAACCCATTGGAAAAAGCATGTGAATTTCAAATGCCTGTGTGCCCACTCGTGAGCTAAAAGTTTGCTTTGATTTTGCAAAGCCTCAGAGACAGCTGGAAGAAATATTTTGAGAGGAGAAGATACTGTGGGGTATGCTTTTTATAGTTGAAAGAGACTCTTGAATATGATCTAGTCTTTCTACAATAGCTTCAGGCCTTGCACAGGGAGAAAGGAAGGGAAAATTCAGTTGAAGTTTCTATGACTTGCTCTTTCAGAATTAGCAGTTTTTAAATATTTTGAACATATCCTTTACAGCCATGAAGAAGGATGATTTAATGCCTTTTGCAACAATTTGGATGAAACTAGAGACCATTACCATAAGTGAACTATCTAAAGAATGGAAAAACAAACACTACATGTACTCACTATTAAATTGGAACTGACTGATGAGCACACATGTGCATAGAGGAAAGTAAAATTCAATGGCAATCAAGCAGTGGGTAGTGGGGAGGAGAGGAGAGGCAAAAACCTACCTAACAGGTACAGTGAACACTATCTGGGTGACGGGAACACTTTTAAGTCTGACTTAAGCATTACGAAAGCAATCTATGTAACCAAAATCATTTATACGCTGGGAATACTTTGAAATGAAAAAAAATTACATCATGTCAGTCAGGCATAGTGATTTCTTTGACTGCTATTGTGATCTAGCCTCAGGGTTTAAATTGGTAAGGTGGGAACTATCCTGAAAGTTACTGGTAAAATAGGAGACTCATTTTCATTTAGCTCAGAATTTGAATATGTCTCTTCTCTCTTCTTTCCTCTGCCCTTCACTGAAGTGTTGTTGCCATCTTAACATAAGACAGGAGAGGAAAGGGGATCACCTTGACACATCTAAGAGTTTTCCATGAGATTCCAATAACCTTTGGAGTTTACAAGTGCAAGTGTTGATCTTTCTCCCAAATTATTAAAATCAGCTATTGTTTTGAACCATGGATAATGTGAAGGGTTAATAGTGCCTACAGAGGGGAAAGGAAAAAAAAACAGTAGGATGTAAGGGTGAATAAAAAAATTTCAAAATAACTAAAGAAAAACAGAGAGAAGGGGACACAATGGGAGGAAAGAAAGAAGAGCATGGTTAATAATCTGCCCTTTATACGTTTTAAATGATGAACTGATTACACATTACCTAAAATGTACTTATACTGCACTCCAGAGTTCTGCTTTCTTTCATGAGAGAGAGACAGAGATAGAGACAGAGAGAGAACGAGACAGAAAAAGAGAGAGACAAAGAGATGTACCAACAGATGGCCCAGTCATCCAAGTCAGAACTCTGGGAAGCATGGCAGACTCCATCCTCCTCCTTTTCTGCTACTAGCAGTAAATCACTAAGACTTGTCCATTCCATTCCCTAAAAACTCAAATCTACCCTCCAGCCACTCACAACTGCTGCCTCCCGTTATTGTTTTGTTTTAGGCAGTAGAATAACTGAAATAATCAGATTCCCTGCACCAAATTCCTTCCTCCTTAAAAACTCTCTCATTCCCTACCTAAGTGATCCTGTTAGAATGCAACTCAGATCATATATCTCCTGTTTAAAATCCTTCTCCTAAAGAACAGATCCCGAACTTACCATGGTATACAAAGCAGCATTTGATCTGACTTCGTGTTTCCACTCTGAATTCTTTACTCTTTCCCAAGATAAGTTTTTGAATGAATAAATCAATATGCATTTTCATTCTAATATATCAAATGATTTTTAGTTTCCAAACTCTTTGTTCTCTCATGCTTCTAAGAGTTTGAAAGCACTGTTGTCCCTCCTTGGAAGATGTTTTCCCATCCTTTCCTTACTGGTTGTACTTTTTCCATTTCTATAGGCAGCTGAAGCATTACTCTTTCCATCATTCTTTTCTTAGCCAACCCTAAATTGTGTGCTTACTTGCTTGTCCCTATCACTAGACTGTCTGCTATCTTAACACAGCAACAATTCTTATACGTGACTATCTAATTTTTAACAAATTATATGCTTGGCAAATAATATATAACTAAACATGTATATAAAGTGAATAAATAAATAAAATATAAGATAATGTTATCATTGGTATTACAATTTATTTTTCTACATTATCCTTCATTACTATTCAATCTATCTGCACTTGACTGTTTCTATTTTTATATTCAAAATAAAAAAATACAACAAATATCAACAGAACTTTCTATCCTATGAATACTCTCTATATTGATATTGCCACTAGCAGTGCCAATTTCTTGAAACAGAGAAACCACCAGAGCAAAATGCAATACAAGTTGGAGGAGAAAAAGAAACAAAAGGATACAGACAATAACTGTTCCTTAATCTAGTAGCAGCTGAAGTTTTCAGATTTGACCATTATTCTCTAGGAAGACCCAACAAAAGAGGCAGAACAGCAATTATAAAGACTTTAAGAAGGAAAGAACTAGGAATTGAACTGAATTGAAAGGCTATTTGACAAGGAACTGAAAGGCTAGTTTGGCTGAAACCTGTTCAGTATTTCACTGTCATTTAAATACATTTGAATGATAAAACCCAAGAGCAATATATCTTAATATTGAAATGCATGTTAAAGAAAGCCAGATTTCAACTTTTCCAAAAATAATGTTTTTTTTTCCTTTTTTCTCAAACTCCAAAATATTTCAAAACATTCTTAGTTTGAATACCTAAGATTTGGCCGGGCGCAGTGGCTCACACCTGTAATCCTAGCACTCTGGGAGACCGAGGCAGGAGGATCACTCAAGGTCACGAGTTCGAAACCAGCCTGAGCAAGAGTGAGACCCCATCTCTACTAAAAATAGAAAGAAATTAATTGGCCAACTAAAAA
>CAUYRT010072107.1:0-16862 GCA_963574885.1 Lepilemur ruficaudatus
CACTGGAGTTGCCTTGTATTTTGTGCACTTGAAGGCTCCTATGTATCCTTCAAAACCTTCACTCATTCCGGTATCTCCCCTCCACCAGCATGGGGTCCCTTTGTCCCTGTACATGTATGTTTGTGTGTGTATTTACATAACGTGTGTATATGTAAAATTTCCACGTAATGTATTCTAATTATTTTTACAATTCTTTGCAATAAAAATGCCACATCTGTTGCAGACAGGGCTCATTCCATGCAGGATATCTGGTACCAAAGTCTACACTAAAATGCAGTAATCCAGGCTGGGCGTGGTGGCTCACACCTGTAATCCTAGCACTCTGGGAGGCCAAGGCGGGAGGATCGTTTGAGCTCAGGAGTTTGAGGTTGCTGTGAGCTAGGCTGACGCCACGGCACTCTAGCTCAGGCAACAGAGCAAGACTCTGTCTCAAAAAAAAAAAAAAAGAAAAGAAAAATGCAGTAATCCACTTTTGGAACAGAACAGAGGTGATTTTGGAGATCATCTAGCCCAAATTCTTTATTGTATAGGTGATCCTAACAGATTAGAGATTATTAGTTTGTACTACACTGGTTTTTCAAAACTCTAAGTGAATATTACTGGAGTTAAGTTTCTGTTATATTTGTCAAGTATCTAAGAAACCTTTTCTCTGGACTCGGCTGAGCTGAGGTGACTTGTCCATCCTTAACAGCATCACACATTATATGCACATGATTTAAGAGCAATTTAGCCTAGAATTACTACGATTTACTTTTTCAAAATCCAGGCTTCTTTTGGACAAACACTTAAATCTGGATATGATTTGTGCAGATCAGGAGTTTCAGCCCAGCCTGTTAAGGTTTATTTCCCTTCTCGATACCGACATTGACGCCCATGTTTGCACCTCAGCGAGGTCACCGTTGGCCTTTCCCTCCCGCCGGGCTCCTGCACTGGCTGGCGGTGCTGACGCCAGGTCCTCTGCTCCCGGCTGGAGTTCCCACCCAGGCTTGCTTTCCTGACCTGCCGGCCGCATTGCATGTCCTCACTCTTCCATTCCCGCCGGGACTTCTCGCGATGTAGAGCTTCCTTACTGACACGCCTGCCGTCACGCGTGTTTTCCTTCTGCGCTCATCTGCCCTTGTGGAGCAGGTGTTCGTTCCCACCGTTAGTGGCCAAATCGGCCTGACCCTTCCTAGCTTATCCTAGTCCGGCAGTAACGGGGAATTCTGGACTAAAAAACGAGTCTTCTGGCAAAAGAGTGAGGGGGATTCCACATCACAAATGCAATGAAGCCCAAAGGTTAAATCACACAGCGATTGTTTAAAATATAGACTGCGTTTTCTGAATCAAAGCAAAGCAAAGCAGTTATTTGTTAGGTCCCCAGGTTAGTTTCCATCAATCGGAAAGATTATGAGAGATCGGAGTGCAGAAAGGAACATTGTCCACTAAACTCAAATGCGCTAGCTTTGGTCTTTCTAGACGTGGCGTTACTGTTTGCTTGAGAGAAAGGTCAGAGCACTGGTGCTGAAGAGAACCGGAGACGTCAGACTGAAGACGAGGGCAGAGGGAGACGATGGGTTTGTGCCAGACTCTGTAAGGCACACGATTGATTCTAACCCATGGGCTTCGGCCAAGAGGGATTTGGTTGTGTTACTGTTATGATTTCAAGAATAAAATCTCAGGCATCTGTATTTATACCATGTGATGTTTTGCAGTTTTTAAGCTGCCAGCAATGAGAGTTCTACGAAAAAATACAGATGGTTGAAATCCGTGCACAGAAAGTGGCCCTTTTTGTCATTGTAATTCTGTCTCTGAGGCTTTATGTTCACTTTCCCCTGTTGTATCTTCTACCTCTTGGTCTAAGTGCCACTGCTTTGTTTGATCATTCGTGTAGAGCCGTGTGTCAAGTTTTCTCATGGGATTGTTTCCATGGGTTAAATATGTTCTGATAATCCCCTTCTCACTATCCAACAGTTTGAGGTTCCGATTTCTCTTCTTCAAGAGACACAGTGTAAGAGGTGTCCTGCAACTTTTGAAAATGACCTAATGTAGATTGTATTAGGTAAAGAAGAAATAGCTGAATATTAACAGTCTGCATGTAAGTTGTAATTAGATTACATTAACCATGATCCTTTTATGTGTACGACAGTGTTTTATTTCAAACTGAAATCACTCCTTCTGAAGAATAGTGTGTCTAAGATTAAATACATTCAAAGTGAGTGTATAACATGTACGTATATATTGTACAGAGTTAGGTAGCAATGACATAGTTTAGTTATTAGGCAGAATTTTTTAACTTTAATAAATTCTTAAAATGATTTTACTAATTAGAAATCAAAAGTAGTCTAAGGATTAGAAATGGCTCAAAACATTTTTAACATCTGCGTTATTGTGTATTTTTCTGTTATGTTGTATAATAAGAGGTCATAGTTTTCAAGCACAGTGGTTCAAAGAGAGTATTTTTTCATTAATGATGCTTTAAATTGTGATAGTATAATGAGAATGTTGTAGTAATTTTAATTTTCATAGTGAACAAAGTATATTCAACATTTTATAGAAAATAATATAGCTTATTTTAATATTTAAAGCTATGTTTCAATACATAAAGCTATAATTAGTCTAATAAGTGTTTATAAAAAACTTTTTAGTATGAAAAGATTTGAAACATTTGTGTTCTAAATAGATACATTTAATGTCTTGATCATTTTATTAAGGAATAATATGTCTTAGTTAATATTTCATCAACTATAGGTAGTATCATTATTTTAAATATTATGCTTATTTAAAATCTCAAGAGTTTTACAGAAGTATACTTTGTACTTTTAAAACAATAAAATGTGTTTGTATATGTGCATGTTTATAGTTTGCATACATATGTTAATAATTCATTGGTTTTCAAGACGTATTCACCTTATTTAGGCTAGTGAGTAAATACACTTGAAATCGCCACATTCATAAAGCTAAATTTGATTTATAAATAAGCTTGAGTTTGCCGTAGGTTTAAGGCCTAAAAAACCTTAGGTCAAGTCCCCGTTTTGTGCCCAGTAGACAGACAATGGCCTTCCAGATACTTCTGCGTCTTCCAACCCGCGTTCCTCTGGCTCCGTCTTCCTTCCTGCGCTGCATTGTTCAGTTTGCCACACTCCGCTATTTCTTTCTCCCGATTTTGCCAGGTGCCCAGACTGGACGTCAGGGCCTTTTCCTTGTTTGTGTCAACTGCCCCTCTGGCCTTCCCCCGTCAGTAAATCCCAACAGGACGTCACAAACCATGACCAATAATGACACCAGTGGCAGCATTATCCACAGTCGCCCGAAGGCAGAAACAACCAGAATGCCCGTCTGCCTGTGAGCAGATAAACAGATGCGGTGTGTCCGCAGAGTGGAATGTTCCCGGCAGATGCAAAGGGGTGAAGCAGCCAGTCGGGCTGCGACACGGGTGAGCCTCGAAACCTTGTGCCAAGGGAAACAAGCCGGCCATAAAGTTCCGCATGTTTTATTTACTCAATTCATATGAAATGTCCAGAACAGGCAAGTCTCTAGAAGCGAAATTAGATTCGTGGTTGCCTAGCACTAGTTGGGGTCGGGGGAGAAATCCAGGGGGCGATAGCTAGAGGGTATGTTTGGGTTTTTATGGTGATGAAAATATTCTAAAATTGTGGTGAAAAGTTTACAATTGTAAATATACTAACAACCACTGACTGTAAACTTTGAGTGTGTGAACTGTGTAGTTTGTGAATTACATTTCAATAAACTCTTATTAAAAGCCCCGTCAACGTATCACACAGTCTTCGTGCTGGCAGCCACCGAGACGGAGGCTTGTCTGAAGAAGTAATTGTTCGCGTGCGGTGCACAATCCGAACGTGAAACCGCAGCCTCTCCGTTCTCACCGCGGTGCGCTCAGCCGGCCCCCAGGGCAGCTCCAGACTTTTCTGGACCGTCCAAAGTCTCATGAGTGTCCGATGACGTCGTTCTATTTCTCCACCCACCAGCCTCTGTCTGGGGAAAGCGGAAGCAGGGAGTGTAGTTTTCTACTGTTACCAAATGCTGCAGTAACACACCGCAACTTTGTTTCTTCACCTTTACTTCTTAGACGGTAGTAGCAGCTATGGACCATTTTGGTCTTAAAGTTTCTGTTTTGGTTGCACGTTGTCTGCTCTGGGAGGTACGTGCACAGCAGCCTCTGGATGGAGAGGGCGAGGCTGCACTGCAGCGGTTCGTTAATTCCCAGTTTCGTGTCCGTCAACAGAGGAAGAATGTAAAAAACTTCACGGCCGTAATGCCGCGTAAATGGCTTGATCAAATTGCGTTTGTTGGGATTAGATGCCCCCATTTTACAGAAGCTTGTTTTAATATTTCCTGTACAACTTTATTTTTTTTAGCTCTAGATCCAGCTAAAGATCCGTGCTTAAAGATGAAATGCAGTCGTCATAAAGTGTGCGTCGCTCGGGACCCCCAGACCGCGGTCTGTGTCAGCCACCGGAGGCTCACGCACAGGTAAGCGCTGTTACGTTGACCTCCCCCGCCTGAGCAGGGCCGCTCACCACAGTAGCCGCCGAGCGTGTCTGTCCATGCCTGCTAATCTTTGACGCAGGGCTGTCTCGAAACAGTTTCAGAGCTTGGCTGATACAGTTATGATCCACTTGGGCCAAACACCGTCATCAGTCAGGATAACTGATGGTAGAATTCTAGGCATGTGTTATTAAATAAAGCAGATCTCGTAAAGATAAGATTAAAATGTTGTATCTTGATATTTGTGCTTTTCCAAGTTTGAGAAACAGTTACAGCTTGGATGCCCTCTACATATCTTTGTTTGTGGATACTCCATCGTCTCTGTTTCCCTCAGGGGAGAGTTAGAAACAAAGTTTAAGGGGAAAATGAGGTGGTTGATGTTTATAGAAAGAGATTAAAAGTCCCCAAATAGAGATCTGGGACTGGAGTATGTCTGGACACCTTCTCTCGGAAGCCCCGGTGGGGCAGTCCCTGCGCTCCTCCCTGGAGGCTGGCGCGGCATTCCCAGAGAGGAGGGAAGGACTGCGGATGCCCTGTGTGACAGTCAGCGCTGCTTTCTGCAGGGCAGGCTGCATTTCCAGAAGGATCCGTGGCTTGGAAATAGCCTGTGTAGTTCGGTGCTGAGTCTTAAGGATCGGAACACAACACCACCCAAAGTGAAGCGAATAGGTATATTCATTTCTTTTGTGACTTTTTAAGGTTATTTTCTTGGAGAGAACACTCTTTTCTATGACAGTGGACCTAATTCATGTATTGCTTTTAAATCAAATGAGCAAGGAAATTTTGCTATTCAGGTATTCTCAGAGAATAATTGGATTTTTGGCTTTGGTGTAATTGCATATAAATTCTATTATTCAAATACACCAACAATCAGAGAACAAGAGTGTCAGAGAAGGAGAACGTAAGTAGCGTTTCTAGAAAACAGCAAATATCAAAGTTACGTGGATGTTCCGTTTTAATGTCATGGATAGAGGAAGCGTTTATTCCCTATCGCCAAGTCTGCAGCAGCAGACGTCAAGTTCCAAGGCAGGTCGATGCAACAAAAGTAGAGGGTCTGGGACTGTGCTCACGTAGGACCGGGAACTCTGGCGCATCAGTGCGCCCTTGTGCCAGTGTGGGAGGGGGAGGGGAGAAAACGGCAGTTCAGAGATACGCAGAGCGAAAGATCTCTCGGAAATCATCATTTTGTAAAGCCAGTGTACCAAAAATGACTTTGTTTCATAAAGTCAGTCAGTAACAAAGCCCCCGTCAATCATGACTGTGATGTTAATTCTATAAAGGGATAACAAAATTTGGGGCCAGAAACTTATTTTTCTGTCTATTTCCTTAGGACTTTAAATTTCTTGGAATTCCTGTTAATTACTCATCCTGTTTTACGATCGTTAGTGTGTGAATGTGTGTGGGGGGGGCAGTGAGCATTTTTACTTGGGAGCTCAATCAGGGCATGGCGTCGAAAGGAATTCACGTGTGATCTCGCACCAAAGTTGCGGAGATTAAGCCAATGCATTTCCTATAAAAGCAAAACCTGCTTTATAGCAAGTTCCGGGGTCCCTGGGGAAGATTTCCCTCAACACACATTTAACTCCTTGGAAGAGGTTCATCTGCTGTTTCATCCCAGGCCTCCTGGACCCAAGTCAGAGAACAACTGGAGACCTCACAGTGGCAGAGACTCACTTGTTTTGACACTTGCTGGAGACTGAAGCTGGGGGAGGCTAAAGTAACCGACTCAGGATCGCAAAGCTAGGGATTTTCGGAGCGTTAGTTGCGATGTGTATTTACTTACCCCGGAGTTTATGCTTTCTACAGCTTTGCTGTCTCACTGCTTCGCTGACATTATTAAACAAGGACTTAAACAACAGAAAGAAAAAAAAAAGACCTTCCTTAACATGATAAAAATGATCAATAACCAGACGTCCTTAGTATACACAGCTGGAGCATCTGGCGCAGAGAACACTGAGGGCTTTGCTTTGGCGCAGGCGGGTGGGCAGTGGGTGGACTCCAGCGTTCTGTGTGAATGGTATTCAGTGCTGTCCTGTTTCTGATAGAGACTGTTTAAAAACATGCACCCAATCCACACTGCACTCAATAAATAAATGACTAGTTTGCAACAAACTGATTTTAAGATTAATATTTGATACGCCTGAGCTGCCTTGAGCGTGTCCGTACGTAGCGGAGTTTACACAGCACTTAGGGAGAGAGCTTTGCCAAGCAGCCTGAGCAGTAAAGACGGCCGGGATGAACCGTCTAGATCTTAGCCTCGAGGATCGTGTGTGTATTTTGAGGAAGGGTAGAGAAGGCAGAGAAGGAGAGTTTAATTAATCAATTTTGTCCATTTATTGACACACAATTTAGATTAGAAATTGCTACACTTCTTGCATTTGAAGGGACAACTTACTTTTCTTCCTTGATCTCGTAAATGAGAAAGGAAGTAGAACCTGCTGTTGTTTCTTCATGGGGAATCCTGTTTACCAAAAGGCCTTTTCGAGTCGCTCTGCCCAGACTAGATGTCCCTCCCCTTTCCCGTTACCTGGAGCCTTGAGCGTCTCATCTCATGGCTGTGTCCACTTTAATCTCCCTCAGCGGACTGAGGGTTCACGGAGGTGGGTCTGCGTCTTACACACTGCTTTGTACCCGGATCGTGGCATTGAGTTCAGTAAAGCTGCTATTTGCAGAACATGTAGGGAGGAAAATTTTGAGAAGGAGTTTGACCGGTTGAAATGATCGCTCTGGATAAGCTGGGTCTAAACCTGTTTTCTGTGTGCCTGCTGCGTATCTGTTGCAGGTGAATTAGGAGGGCATAGGAAGTCAGTCAACAAATGTTTTTAAGTCAATGTGTTGGAAGAATGGAGGAATGCAGGAGTTACAGAATAAGAAGGAAAGGAAGGTGTGAATCACGCAGTGAGCGGCGGTCCGCAGTAACGGGTTTAAGAAACCTGTGGGCCGTGGCTCGGATCTGTAAATAATGGAAGTGGTTCGTGAATGTCTCCTTCCTCGGTGCTTTCAAATGACAGTGGTTGTTTCCTGAAATCAGAGAAATAGTGTGGCTAGGGGGCCCCCGATGGGTTCTGTACTGGCTATAACACTGCGACCACACCGGCCACTGCAGAGGATGGTGTCCCGTCCAGACACGGAACCGTCAAGTCACGCATGTGGACATTGTCTCCTCCTGGCTTTTTTCTTTTCTGTGAGGAGCTGGCTTCAAACCGGCATGACCCCTGCGTCTCGTGCTACTCAGTCTCCATCGTCGTGACCAGATGGTTGTGTGAACAACAGGAAGAACTGGAACCGCAGCGCAGTTTTCCCATGTGGTGACGTGACAGATGATTAGACGGTTTAGCACAGGACATGTGATGAGTGTCCTGGGCTTGGAACAGGACCCACTGTGTATCTCGTTATGCTGGGAAAGACCCGCAGATGCCGACAGCTGAGGGGGTTTTCTTCGTTGTTTCCGCGCGTTGTGAGCAAGAAGCCCGGTGTTGTCCGCGCCCTGCGGCCGTGCAGCTGCGGGTCGTTGCCACTGACTGCAGACCAGCCTCCTGGCCGCGGTCAGCGCTGCCAGGGTGAGGAGGAAGAGGCTGGGCGCAGTGAGACAGGGCCGGGCGAGGGAGCCGTGCAGGACAGCACCCGCCGTGTAGTTCCCGCTTCCTTTACGCCCAAGGCTGAAAAGAGAATCGAAAAGGAAATGGCGTGGGCCCCCTCCAGGGCGTTACGTAGAAAGTGATGAAAGTAAGTTAGATGCTACTTATCAAAGACAGATACCAAAGGAGAGCTATTCCTAAAACTGCTCCATTTTAATTACGCACTCCTCAGATTCATGGTGTATAATGACTGTATTTAAGAAAACATCCAAATTTATTTATATGGTTATTAATTGCATGGCAATGGTATTTGCATTTTTGTTGTTCTGATGTTGAAATATTTAAGATGGGGAGATGCAATCCCAGGGCTTAAGTTATGGTGGAGTCCCAGAAATGTTTGCTGAACTGAATCGAACTCATCGTGACTGTTTTAATATAATGCTTCTATGCTTTTGAAAGATTTAGGCTCTGTGGGCTATAAACATGTTGACGCTGTCCTCAGGGAGAATGGAATCCAGTATCCATTCCACACTTAATACAGGCAAAGCTCTTTCCTAAGTTCCTTAAGTTGATTCCGCTTTTACAACCACCCTACAGCTTTAGACGAAGGGTTATTAAGCCCGTTTTACAGAAGTAGAAACTGAAGCTCAGAAATGCTAGGTGTTCCGCTTGAGATTAGTTAGGTAGAAGGACGGTAGTGAGAGATTTAGGATTTTAAATGATGTCCTTTTTTTTTTAGTAAATATAGCCCTTTTTTATAATTATAAATTTTAGTTATGTTTATGAACAGATGTTTCTATATCTGTGAGTGCTTAACTATCCATACATTTTTTTAGTTAGGATAATGAGATTTTGCAACACTTTCAAAATTAATTGCACTAAACATGGTCGTGGTGCTTTGGATAGTGAGATGGTAGAATGTTGTTTGCTTCCTCTTCTTAAAATACAGACAGTAACTCAGCTCCTGGTGCTTCTTTTCTGTCTGGAACTTGCGTCTGTGCACACACACACACACACACGCGTGTGGGCGTGTAGTCCACACGGTCTCACAGCTGTGTAGGAGGTCGGATGGGTGACAACTGCCCTACCCGCATCAGTGACGGAAGCTGAGACACAGAATTTGCTTTAGGCCGGGCGTGGTGGCTCACGCTTGTAATCCTAGCACTCTGGGAGGCCGAGGTGGGAGGATCGCTCAAGGTCAGGAGTTCGAAACCAGAATTTGCTTCATTTGTCCCATCAGTGCTGGGACACTGGACCCGGCCACTGCGGCTCCCGCACATGTGCTCTTAGTATGTTTAGCTGTCTTTCTGTCACACTTGCAATGCGTGTCATGTAAACGAGATAGTCTTTTAAGCATTGCAGAATTATTAATTCATCTTATCTTAAACAACCCTATATTCCTTTAAGAAATATCTGAGTATCTATGACATAATCGATAGTTTCTCACCGTATTTTAACCCACATTCTTCTTCACTGAACCTGCAGTTCTTGGGTTCTCCTGTGACTCTGTTGTCACCCTCGGGGGGATACAGTCCCCCGCCAACTGGGACTTGCTCCTGAGCAGGAAATTGAATTAATTAGATCACACCTCTCATCAGTCAGTATGACTGGGTCGAGCATAGGGGTAGGTGTTATGTGTCACAAAACAAACAAAAAAGCATGTTTCTCAAATGTGAAAGTAAGTCACAGCATTGACTTTATTTTGAAGTACAGAGCACACCTTGTCATTATTGGGACATATTTCCTCTCCAGCTGAAAGTCAGGGATCTGTTAATTAGAGCCCCAAATCCTCCTCGTGGCCTTTTATGACCCGGGCGAGGTGGCTTTACAGCTTCTCTGCAGCTGCCCCCCTTGGCATGTTGGTCCCCGCAGGAAACCGGTTCTGCAGAGAGCACTGAGTGTGTTTGCCTGCACCGTCTAGCCCCACTGTCCTTTGCTGTGTGACCTTGGACAGGTTACTTAAACTCTCTGTGCCTCAGAGTTTTCCACTGTAAAGCAGGCATTATAAAACTTCTGTGATGTTGTTTCAAATATTAATGAGTTAATAGGCAAAGACAATTAGAACAGCACCTCATCCGTGGCGGGCCTTTTTTCCTAAACATATACATTTCATAATTACAGAATATAATGGACATTGGTTATGTCTGTGTTTTTTCCTGTGAAATATTCTGCCCATTTTTTCTTCTGTTCTTCTGGCAAACACTCCGTTTCTGAGGAGGCTTCCAGCATCCTGGGAGGCTTTAGCATCCCAAATTCATGGGACAGAATCGGAAGCCAGACTGACTAGTTTTAGAGTCTGGTTCCGTCCCCATCTCTCCAGAATGGCTTTGAGCAAATTAAACCATCCTGGACTTCTTGTTTCTAAGATAAAGGTGATAATTACACCATCTCTCTCCCTCTGCTTTTATGAGAACTAAAGCCGTGACTTGTGTAAAGCACTTTGCACAATGCGGGCACTCAACAGACATTGATTATTGAGAAACCTCCGTTCAGCTTTCCCTCCCAGGTCTCCCATCCCACGGTGCAATTAAATACCCGCGTATTTTTGTGCTCACAGTACGTTAGACGCACTTTGGATCTGCCAGTGTCGGAATGATTTGTGTGTGCGTCAAAAGGCTGCAGTTTGAGCTGTGAGCTGCAGCTGACACGGTATCTGAGAAAACGAGCCGACTCCTGTCGTGATTACGGGGATGGGATTTCCGGCTACTTCGGACAGAAGCAGGGATGTGATCCGGCAGCCCAGGGTGGCCGGGAAGGGGCAGTGGGCCACGCTCGCGTTGGGGAATGTGACACAGACGCTTAAGGACAGGTAGCCAGGAGGCAGCGTGTCTCAGACGGCCTCGAGATTACCAGAAAGCTTAATCTGAGCGAGTTGCTGCCCCTAATGATTTTCTACTTTACGTCCTTTACCATTGCTTATATCCCCACGCCGAAAGAAGAGGGCTTCAGAGCAGAAATTACAAAACAGTCCCGACCCCGGGCGGGCATCACGAGCAGTGGTAACTCAGGAGAGAGTTGCAGGCACGAGGCGTCCCCTGCATGTGGACTCCCGTGCCCGACTTCAGACACGTCTGCCGTGTCCTGCCGGGTACCTGGTATCTCCCCGCGGACCTGGAGACCGGGAGGCTCCTCCTGCTACGCACAGACCCTCCTCCCAGCACTCTGGGTCCGAGTGGAGCTCTCTGCCATTCCGCTGCCATATATACCAGCTTTGCATTCTGTATAAACGATTTTCATTAATGTACCACTGTGTGTATCTCTGACTCTCTTACCCATGGATTTCAGCTGTGAGGACAGGGTTTGAACTACGGTTACCAGCAGGAGAGGGCAGGCGGGGCAGCCGGCCACGAGAAGCACCGCGACCCTGGCACGCGTGGCACCCGGCTGACGGCACGGTCTGAGCCAGGAGCGTGAGGAGCTCGTGCCTGTGCGAGCCGCTGTCTCTGCCGTCCAGCTCTTGCTTCGTGAACGTCTCTTGCACGGGGAAAAGAGCATGAATTAGAAAAAATACTACCACAAAGGAAGATTCAAAAATTGCTTGATGAAGTGTGGTTTCCAAAGTGGACAGGAAGCTAGTGTAGACCTTGGAAGAGAGGAAAAGTTGGATAATAGTTAAGGTGGTTACTTTTAAAGAAATATTTAGATGGGTGATAATACCTCTTAAGCAAACATCCTTCAGAGATGGAGATTAAAATGCTCAGGTTCGGAGTCGAGTGACGTCACTTAGGCCTCTGAATCGTGGGAAGAGCGTTATTAATACAGATAGTTGAATAGGTGCTTTTTACACTGAAAGAAATATCCCAACCGTTTGTCTGTAAGAAAGTTAAAACCGGCTGCCTGTTTGGAATAACGATTATTCTAGTTCTTCCGAACAGAATCTATTTTTATATTGTTTCAATTTGTTATTTTGGAGGAACTGAGAAAAATAACGACTGTTTATTTGCTAAACATAAAAGGGTAAAAATAGTATACAAAGGTGGTGTAAGTGATATCAATCTTTAAAGTTTTCTTTATTAAAATTTAAACACGGCAATAACGTGTGAACAAGCTGACGATGCCGTGTGGCAGGAAAGACGCTGCCTTTCTCTCTCCCTAGACCACTCGGTCAGACTCCCACACTTCCAGAAATCACTCCACACACACATTCGCACAGTTGTCTCCAAACGGGCGTCTCTTACGCGCGTCGCTGTGCTTTGTTCTAACTTACGTATGAGCATTGCACACATTTGCAATTCAGCACTTGCATTTTATCTCCTCCTTCTAAATGGCCCTAAAGAAATCCGTCACATGTCTGTACCGTAATTTACTTGATCAGTGCTTTACTGATGGACATTCGCATTCTGGTTTCTCTTACTAAAGTGCTGCATCTAGCGCCCTTTGTCATGAATCTTTACATACGTGAGTGTGCGTGTTTTTGCCATAAATTCCTAGCGGTTGAATGGCTGCGTCGAGGTGAAAATGTGTTTGGACATTTGCAGATACAGCCAAACACCTTGCAGGGAGCGCGTACCAGTTTCTCCACTGTGAACTAGGCGTGCTGCTGCCTGTTTTATCACATTCTTACCAATAAAGGACACCGTTTAGATGTCAGCAGTTTTGAGTTTTCAATCATTATGGTTTATTCTTGATTTAAAATTGACATGGAAAAAGTCACACTATCCGTTTTCAGTGTCAAGAGTGAACGCACGTGTGTGGGTGTGTCTCTGACGGTGGAGGGCGGTGCGGGGACGGGTGTGGTTGACACTAGCCGTGGTCTCTAGGTTGTAACCTGGCAAATCATGGCAGAAATAGCGGTGAGTTATTGAATAAAATAATGCGACTGTACCGATAACATCCTTTGGAGCTGCACCAATATTTTCAGACAAGAGGACGGTTTTAGCACAAGTTAAGGAGATTTAATAAAAGAGGCTCAACAATGGGAAAAAAGTACTGGATCTTCAAGCTGTAACAAGATGGGCATAATTTATTTGCTCTCACTGTGATAATATTTAAATCTATTATTTGTGAAGTAGTTAATATTTGATGGACAAATGCGTGTTAGTATTTTTTATGTTTCTATTTTTGGTAGTCCCTTCATTAAATGAGCATTTCTCATTCTAAATACTTATCTTTCCAGATAATCAATTATAATTCTTGGAATTTTAGAAAATCGAATATTATCATCCTTAATACTGTGACTTCCAGTGATCAATTGGAATGGTTAGTGCTCTGAATTCATTTAATGAATTCATTGTATTTTAATGTGACATTTTAAATATTAAACTCAAACTTTCCGTTACTGAGTTATCATTAAAGAATCCAACATTTTGGGTGCATTACGGTGGAGCCTCCTGCCAGGCGAGGGTTGGCAGAGAGACAGTAGCATTTCTGGGTAATGAGCGTTAAGAGCTACAGCATATTAATTTTTAAACTCTGTTGAAAGCATTTTTTGTTGAAGCTGACTAATGTAGATAAATAATTGGGGAATTTAGAGTCTTATGCCGCTATATTTCAGTCTGAATAGTCTTTTGTTTCCCAAATTACTGCTTTATCTAACTTATTTTCTTTAGATTTCTTTAAAATGGAACATTTTTAATGTTGGGCCCGTCTAGTGTTAAAATTTCCTTCCTATTTATTTCTGTATTCACATTGTGATTTTGAATATGAAATCTGCACTCGCTAATATTCATATGTGGGCAGAGACAGCCACCTGCAGCCATAGGACACAGGGTGTGTCCTGCCCCCGCGGGGCGGGCTCACGGCTGGGAAGGGCCCCCGGGCCCTCATGGCATGGTGAGGTCACGCAACGGGCTCTTGCCTGTCCAACCAGAACGGAAGGAGCCTCTGCCCCCGAGAGCCCAGGTGGTGAAGACATGGGGTGGCCGCCGCCTCCTTCACTCACCACCCATGGGATGGAAGCAACTAAGTCTGACGGTATAGCCGTAAGATAAAGATAAATTAGTTTCCAGAATCATCGTGTGAAAGATCATCCGAGAAATAGCCTCATTTACCTGTCACATCAAAAGAAAATAACAGAAAAAAAAAAAACTTCTGTCACGTGAAGACGCTGAGATTTTAAGAGGCGTGATAGTGGGTAGTATTACCCGAATTAATAATCTGTTTGAAATTTTCTATCAAGAAAGCTTGAGAATTACATTAATGGTGGAAAAATTGCAGAGGCGTGTGACGGAGTCTTAGTCGCTGTCTCGTCAAGTTTTACGTGTGAAAGCACAGAAGGTTGCGTGAGTGTTTCGAAGAATTTGCTGGGGACCTGGCCTAGCCAGATACGGCCTTTTCCACCACGTTGGTGCCATCGACGTCCCAGTGTGACGTCCACACAATGGCGCATAATTCACTCGCAAACATCTCAAATGTACACACTTCATCTACTTTCACAGATAAAAGGGCAGCATGTAAGACACAAGAACCACAGAATGGAGTTTGCAGATGGGTATGAAAATTATTCCAGACTACACAGCTCCATTCAAATCAGAGGGGTTTTGTGTGTGATGTAAATGTTTATATTAAAACAGAATAGAAATTGTATTAACTTAAGCCTTTAATCTCATAGTTCCAGACACATAATTATTTAAAACATTGGCACTTGAGTGACACAGTACAAATAGATGATATACTTACAGAGGCAGAATACATTCTTTATCATTTCTCTAGTTTTCCTTCTTCTATTTTAGCATTATATCAACTGATATTTATATAGGGTTTGCATGAACTAAAATAAGGTAATTTTGGAGCACGAAAGTTCTTCAGAGACAATTTTATTCAATCCTAGATTCAACCCATAACACTCATTGATTGTTAAGACTATGAAAATGATAAGGAGAAGAATGAGCTTGAGAATCACTGGAACAACAATACCTAAGTACTTATGACTAACAGTCATCGTAGGAATAGCGATGACTAAGTACGTATGACTAACAGTTATTGTAGGAACAGCAATGCCTGAGTACTTACCACTAACAATTCACTAGGAAATCTGTAGGTACTTTCCATGTAGTGCTTTATTTTATGGTTACTGTAATCATCCTTCTCTTGCAGTACGAGACATGGAAACTCAGTTTATGTGCATTAAAAAGGCTCACAAGTATTGAGTAGAGAGCCAGGGCTTGAACTTGAGACTGCTGGACTCGAAGTCTCCTGTTATTTGGTGCCACGGTTACTTGCCTGACTGGCTGTCGGGAGTCACAGGCTCTCTGTTTGTGAGCACGTGTAAGACTGAAATCCGGTCTTGTGTCCCCCACACGTTGTCACTGGGACCTGTGACTGCACTGATGTCACCACAGAGGAAGGCCCTTTACTCCCAGCTGGACCGTGCACACTTCCGATTGTTGTCCTGCCACCTCTCACCTGTCTTTCTATCGGCTGCTACTGTAGCTCCCTGTTCGTTCGTAAAATGCCACTTTCTTTTTTGTCCTCCTTGAGTGAATTCACATCTTTGTTCACAGGGAAGATAAAAGGCACCAGGTTGGGTCTCTGACGTTTTGTTCACTGACTCACAGAGATACAGTTTAATTCACGCTCGTGAAACATTCGGAACGCTTTCTGCCATTCTCATTGTCGCCGCTGTGGTTGTCGTGGTCGGCAGCCTTCGTCGTCCTCTCTTGCGTGTCCCCAGTCCCTCGGTGTGTGTCCCAGACTCTGGAGCCATCGTTTACTGTCTTTATAATCTTTGCTGTAATAATTACTGCTTTGTACAGTGTCTTCGATCTTTCTGTATCTGCCAGCTTACTGCTTAGCGTATGTAAACACATTCAAGTTTCTGTAATGATTTTTTAAAAGACAAACATGCAAAACTACACGTCCTCTCCTTACCTTTGGTCTCCTTCTAACTCACAGTGTGCAGTCCCTGCCATGTGCAGGCAAATCTGGTAGAAGAAATTTGTTTTTGTTCCCTTGTGTTTCACTTGCTTTTCCGTCTACTGCACATGATAAGAAGTTCCAACAAGTTACGCAGTCTTTCTACTGAGACTTTTACCTTGTCTAACTTGCGGTTGCTTAACTTACGAACTTACGACGTTTGTGCAGCTGACGCAGTGAAACTACTTTTTCTCAGGCATTGGTGACGTCTCTGTTGCCAAGTGCACTGTCCAGTTTTTTGTCCTCACGTTACTTGAGCTTTCCACCGTGCTCACGTGTTTATAATTCGTTTATCACTGAACGTACAGGTAGAGCACCTGTCACGGGCCAGTCACGCTATAGGGTTAGGGTTGCAGTGCTACCAGGACAGCCTCTAATCTTGTCACTTTCACGTTTTCAAGTGGAAGACAGACGATGAGGAAATGTGACCGTGCACGGGATAATTTACGATAGTGATAAGTAACAAGGTGACTCACGGGAGGGGCAGGGGGAGAGCAGTTAAGGACGTTGTCTCAGATAAAATTTGAGGAATTACTTGAGTGAAAAGAAATGAGCCATTTTCAGATGTCAGGGAAGAGCGGGCCAGGCACGGGACAGAGAGTGAGAAGATCTTACGGCGGAAACGACCTGACGGGTGCCCGTAAAGCAGCGCAGGGCAGGGTGGTTAGAGGACAGGGAAGATTCCAGGCTGGGAAGTGTGCGGCGCTGAGTCATACAGCACTATGAAGTCACACGAGGGTTCTGGGTTTTGTCCTGACCGTGAGGGGTGAGCCGCGGAGGGCTTTGTTCGAAAGATGAGTCAGAACGTGAGACCGTGAGTTTCCTTTCTGGGAGTCACTGCAGGTGCTGCGAGGAGGGGTCCCGTGGTCAGAAGCAGAGGGCGCGATGAGTGAGTGAGGGACGCTTGGGGACACAGGCTGGGGTGCCTGGGGATGGGGCGAG